>CAEGAF010108229.1:0-92510 GCA_903067075.1 Micropoecilia bifurca | reverse complement strand
GACAATTTGGAGAGACCAATTAACCTAACAGTCATGTTTTTGGACTGTGGGAGGAAACCGGAGTACCCGGAGAAAACCCATGCATGCACAGGGAGAACATGCAAACTCCATGCAGAAAGGCCGGGGCTGGGAATTGAACCCAGAACCTTCTTGTTGCAAGGCAACAGCTCTACCAACTGCGCCACTGTGCAGCCTCAAGTCTAATTAGCTACTGTCTGTGAGCAACAGTTTTCAAATTTTATCTGGCCCACAAGATAATTTCCTATGTTTACCATCATTACAGTGGTCACCAGTAATGCCAAATATGTTTTAATATCCAGTTGAAGCTTTAAGCTTTATGATGTTTGATGATCATTACTGTCCTGCTGAAAGGTGAAGCTCCACATCAGATCCAAGTCTTTTGTGGCCTCTAACAGCTTTTCCCTCTAGCGCTACCTCCATTTACCTCCATCTATCTTTCTATCAAATCTGACCAGCTTTTCTGTCCTTGGTGAAGAAAAGCTTCTCTGCAGCATGATGATACCACCACCATGGTTCACCAGTGGGAATGATGTGCTCAAGAAAAACATAGATATAGATATAATAACAGGGGGACTTTGTTTCTTTCTTGAAACAATGACTATCTTCTTGTCGAGCTATAAAATTTCAGACTCTCTGGTGTCCTGATAAAACATTTGTCCCACCTGGGCTGTGGAGCTCTGCTTTTATTTTAGGTGATGTATTGAACAGTGCTCTCGGAGATGTTCAAAGTTTGGAATATTGTATAACCTAACTCTGTTTCAAACCTCTCCACGACATTATTCCTGATCTGCTTGGTATCTGAAAACCTCTAAAGACTTCACTGAACAGCTGGATTCGAACTGAGATCACATTACAGACAAGTGGACTCTTTGAACATAGTAGATGACTTCTGAAGGCACTTGGCTGCACTGGATATTATTTAGGAGTATCAGATTAAAGGGGCCTCATACCACACTTATAAACTGTGTGTATCAGTCCATTTAATCAACATCGTTAAATTCTGCTCATAAACTGAAATGGGGTTCAAATCATTTCTGTGCTTTTTGTCCACCTTGTCCTTTTGTGTCCCTACCTGTACACTTATACTTGTTATATCCTCACGACTCTCATCCAAATAACCTCTTTGCAATGTTTGACAGAAAATATATGACCAAAGTTAACCTGAGTGGAATAGAAACCCTGACCTCTTGCACATAAACAGTAACAGAGGCTTGACTCAGCGTGTTGTTAGTTTGAATGATATCTCAATTCCCACTCCACTGCCTTGGAAAAAAAATGCTACCCTGTCAACAACAGTAATTGAGGTGTTTGTCGAATTATCACAGTGCCACAAAATTCACGTGTAACAGATCCTGTAGCCAAAACAAGACGCTGTAAGTTGTAAATATCACTTTATCTATTCTAATCTTAAATGGCATCTACATAGGTGATATTGTTTTTCTCAAATAAGCGTACAAGACTCGGATAACAAGGTCCTTAAAGCTAAAGATGAAGAGAAACATAAAAACAGTCTTTGTCTTGCTGAAACAAAGCTTTAAAGCGTGGTGAATGGAAATATAACCACATTAATGCTGGACACATCCATCAGACACATTCTGTTCAAATATGGATGAGTCAATTTCTCCTCGAAGTGAAACTAATTCTAGGAAAGTAATCCGTGGCTCTGTTTTCTATTAATTTATTAGTAGAGGCCATGGCTTTATTTAAACAGTATCCCACGGCACATTAGAAATGAAATCAGGAGGCTGGGATGAGGATGTAAAACACAACATGAAAGAATGGAATAAAAATGTGGCTCCATCTTCAACAGAGATGAAAAGATACTTTTAAATAATCACTTGGTTTATAATGGTGATTAGAAATTAGAGAATAAGCTAAAGATGATTCAAACACATTTGTGACCCCAAACCATAAAAATGAAAATGTTAAATATAATAACTTAACAAATGTATTAATTATTTTCAAAATTTTTGTGTCAGGCTGATCTAATAAATGAACTTACAAAAAGCTAATGAAAGACAGTCATTTGGTCTCATTTTGATTATTAATACATAATCAAACCAAATCATGACATCAACAGTTTCCTTTGAATTCTAAAAGCTTGCCTTTTACATTTTTGAGGAGACTGATGTAACTCTGCACAATAGTGCCCCTTGCTAAAGTTCTTTGACAGAGAAAAATGTTTTAACCTTTCAGTTCTCCTCTTAGGTTTATTTAAATGTATTCGTCTTGTCTTGTTTTATTTTGACCCTCCTCATTAATGATGATATTTTACATTGATTCAAATACTGATTAATTTAGTCTTAATATTAGCATTCAAATAATAATAAAAAATCGTCCTATAATATATTCATATTTGGTACAATCTGTACATACAACTTGAGTTATAACACTGCATATTAAAATGTTTATGCACTAACTTTGACAGACACATTCTCTATGCAAGTTAACCTGCCAGCAGCAAAGAACTTTCTGCTAAGATCTGCACATTTTCCCTTTGCAGAACGCCTCCAAACCCCCAGCGCACACGTTCACGAGTCTTTCTGTCTTTGTGAAGATCCTCATTGACATAATGCATCCTCTAGCTGCAGACCCCTTGTGTAAAATACGTTGCAGTCTTTCTCTGAATTTGGTTGCTGCCGTTTGCAGTTTTGGTCAGGGCTACTGTTGAAGATCTGCAAGGTCATAGACAGACAGATAGACAGACAGAAAGAGTCAAGCGGTACACAAACAATTTCAGAAGAATCTGGAATTAGAACATCTAGAATCTTTATGAACGACATAGCTCTATTCCTGCTCACTTTCAGATCACTGAAAATAAGAAAGCATGTAGGAGCATGTTTGAAGATTACTGTCCAAACATTTGGACAAGCTAATGAAATGCTGGGAGAATATAATATTATCAGACTAGGCTGAGGTTTAACTCTCTGGATATTGTTGCATGCACCATGCAAGACACCATGCAATACATGCAATACATCACCATGGATTGATGTATTGCACATCACCCCAAAACCACCAAACAAGCAGTGCAGTTTGGAGATGGGAACATCGTGATGTGGCCTGTCAGTCAGCTCATGGCTCTGGCTCCCTTCATATGATTGATGGAAGGATGATTGAGATATGCACAGTAAGGGTATTTTAAGATTAAACGGTGATCCCAAACACAAATAACCAAAATCATTTCAATTCCATTGAAATCTAAGAAAAAGAAGACAGGAGGACTCCAGAGCCTTCCAGGTTTGAAGACATTTTTTTGTGGAAGATTTGGTCAAAATCACACCTGAGCAGTGCAAGTTACTAGTTTCTTCTTACAGGACATGTCTTGAGGATTTTATTACCGAAACAACATTTTATGTTGAGTACCAATTCCCTGTTCCAAACTATGTAATTACCCATAACTTTATTGCTAGGATTTCTTATTTTGGGCACTGATCGACTTCAGGTGTAACTTTCAAGTTAATAAGTCAGTTAGAAAATCGTTGATGTCTTTTGGTGTATATAAGGATATACAGACAGAACATTTCAAACATCATGAGCATTTGTCTGATCTACTCCCCAAATGAAGTTGCTATAGTCAGTGAGTTTGTCTCTCAAAACAAAGCCCAATGGCAGAAGAGGGATTGTCAAAGTACAGAGACTGAAAGATTTCATGAAAGACACAGATTTGGCACATGATGCAAGAAGTTCTTTAGGAAATTTTGGATTCTCAACCCAGCTGAAGCTGCTTAGTGGGCTTCAGGGAAAAATGGCTGCTATAATCCATTTTGAAAGATACACTTCCCATTTGGGCCCGCCAGGCAAGACGTTCCCACTTGTAGAAAGATGGAACAAAGCTGATACTGGTTGGAAAAAGACTGAGATTTTCAGCAACAGCAATCTGCTACAGCAATCTTGGCAAATCAAATGGACACATGTCCTAATAGATAAAATCTTAATCCACAAATGTGTTATTATTCCTTAACTTTGGATTTGTTTGAATCTTGTGGTAGAATTAGCACATGGGGATTTTGGAAAACAGACTTGAAAGAGGTTTCTCACCTTGAAAAAGTGTAAAATACAGAAAATTACCATCCTCACTTGCACAGTCTGAGATAAGCAGTGCCATTTGAACATCTCTACTGCAGTGAGTAACATTATGGTAAGAAACCTCTAAAAGGTGTGAAGACCAAATGGCAGGTTTTCAGGTGACATATGCTGTTTGGTTTAAAATCTGTTCAGAAATAATGTGCAATAGTAAAAAAAAGTATAAGTCTTCTATTTTGGTTTAGTTTTTTTAGACCAATTTATTTATTCTTTTGGCTTATACATAGCCAGTTAACTTTTTATGGGCTCTCACATATTTGGGGAATTGCTGAGTAATATGGTCATGTGCTTGAGCCGCACTGTCCCAAAAGCAGTTACTTTATTGCAAGGCGTTTTGGAGTTTTAGTGCCTTAATAAAATTGGGCTATACCTCTGATGAGCAGCCCACTACTAGGAGCACAATATACACCTCGGCGCAAATTTACGGCTCCCCTGAACATGGTACCAAAGCAATTAGTGTCGGAGAGATTGGTAGGCATGAAAAAGCCCTACAGCATGCCTTGGAGCCAATAGAAAAGCAATGGATCTGTTTTATGGCCCAATTGCTTATTCAGTCTTGTTTGGTGTTCCTTTGCAAGACTCTAGAGTCAGTGGGGAATACACAGACAGGGCAATAAATTACTTTTGGATTTAGCATAAAGTCACCCGATAAAGATTAGACTATAGGATACCGCAATGACTGCAGAACAACATCAACCATTCCCAGAGGAGCCATATCACTGCATTTGGTAAACAAAGATAAAAAATAAAAAAACTGCAAATGTTTGGAGCCAAACTTTAAGACCGCGTGTTAAACGGGACATCAATAGGAGCCCTAACCCACTCCATCTTTACTGTGGTATAAATCTCTATGTGTGCCAATACATTATGCTGCCACACATTACAGTTTGGATTTGCAGTTTGCTTCTATTGACAAATCCGTAATTTAACCAGTTAAAGCAGCTTTCATATCAGTGCATGAGAGGCGATAAATATGGGCACAAAGTGTTGCTTCAACCAGAAAAGATTTACTATTTTCTTGCGCACTATCAGCCTTCGCACAGCAAAACGTCCATGAGATGATGGGAATTTCTTCTGGAGAGACAGCTCGGTTGTTTATGTAGCTTAGCAAACAACCTGAAATGTCAATGAACACACTTTCTCTGTGAAGGACACCGGAGTGACGGGGTTGCATTATTTTCCACGAGTGTGAGGGATTACTTGGATGCCTGTAAAACAGCGTGTAATCTAGCAGCCTGTGGGGACTGGGGCACTCAGCCTCGCCACAATGTTGCAAGAGACAGACTGGTTTGCTTGTTAAGACCCTGTTTTCTATGGAAGACACACACTCACAAACAGGCTGCAGATACACACGGGAACAGCAAAAAGGAGTTTACATTCTGTCTGGATCCTGGTGCAAAGATAGGGGAGCTTTCTTGTCTCATTGGACGACGCACTTAGCTATCTCCTCATGTACAGAGTTTATACATAAGAGTTTTAGTTTCAGCTTAGCACAGCACGGAAGATAGATTTGTCCTGTAGGGAAAAGGATTCAGGGGTGTCGTGTGCCAAACTAAGCTTCTCTTTTTGCTTATCTTTATGTGTACAGCCACTGGCTTCTTGTTTATTCTCAGACGGGATAAATAATTCATCTAATTAATTGCTCTGAATTAAAATTTCCAAACTGATTTGTCTTTATTCTCACTTGCCTCCCAAGACTGATTATAATAGTTTGCTATTATATTTTATTTCATTTACCTAGTTCTTTTACATTCAGCAGAGGCAATGTCATCTTTTTAGTTTCTCGCTACATGTGATGTCAGATCATAATCCGGATGTCCGGGGTAATGAATCTCTTGTATCTTGTTTTCCACAGGTTGGTTCTGAGCAATTTGTCCAGAATGAACACCAACTCCTCCGATGAATTTTTCCAGGCCACAAATCATGCAGAGCAGACGTTCCGTAAAATGGAGACCTACCTCCAGCACAAACAGCTGTGTGACGTGCTGCTGATAGCAGGGGATCACAAGATACCGGCTCATAGGTTGGTGTTTGTGTTTCTGCCTGCTTTCATTTCATTAATTAGTCCTGCATCTGCTATAGATTAGAGGTGAAGTTGCCACTCTCTGTGAGGTTCATTAAACTAGTGAGGGGTGTGCTAAAGCTTTGGCCTGGGTCTTAGTTTGCAACACACTTGGATAATTCCAAAGAGTAATTGGATGATGTTTGAAATGCAATGCATACATAATTGTACAACTGCACTGATCAAAGATTTGGCCTATTTCTGATTTACTGCTCTCACCAATACCAATTTTTTCCAATTGCAATTTCTTTTAAGAAACAAAATGCTGCTAAAAATGACTTTTAGAGCCTAGCTTGTTTTGTACCAAAGCTTTTTTTTTTAAAATAAAGTGACCAACACTGCAAAAAAATGAAATGGTGATGGTGTTAAACCTGTAAAGGTCTTGCTCTTTGATGGAGTAGCCTAAATGAACAGCCAAACAGCATTTGTGCTTCCTCTGACTTTATTTTAAAACATTGACGGACACTAAATATAGGATCTTCCCTCAGTAACAACAGGCATACTGACAAGTGTTGATTAGTACAACTTGGAATGTTACATGAAAGGAAAAATATCAGAAATTTGGGTAAGTGGTCAAGCTCACAACTAATCAATTCCTGTCAGCCTTCGTCTTCTTGGTGCATCTTTGAATAACAAACATGAAAACGTCTTGCTTACTGGCTTGTTTCTACATTTATGCTGCTGTGATCTGAGTACACCCTCTGCCAATTCTTATTACGGCTGATGCAAAGAAAAGCTGTGCTCCACTGCACAGAGGTGTCAATATTTATCCACTGGGTCCTAATAGCCTGGTAGTTATTGTAGTAACTGAAATGAACAGACCACATGATGTACTCTGAATAGCAACAAGCTCTTTCTGATTAGATTAGTCTATATGCCAATTTGTTTTTTGTTTCCTCATCCAAACAGAAAAAAAGATTTTCTCATATGCTAACTGTTTTTAGCACCTGCTCATCTTTATTTGATACGATTTAGGAATCAAACCATTGTTGCCAGAGGTTATAGTTTTACTATTATGCCATCTGATCTTTCTGATTATTGAAATGAGGACAATAATTCACACAAGTGCTTTTTCACATTTTGTCACCTTAGAACCACAAGCTAATGTTATTAATGTTAAATAGTGCATAATTTTCCAACTGAATTAAAGGGATATATGTTCAAAATTGTAAAATGTGTGCCACTGTTTTGCGAAGAGCACCCATAAGACAATCATTTGTACAATCACATTCACTACAATTATATCTGCAAGCCTTTTGGGGTAGGTTGCAGTAAAAAAAACCTTCACATAGAATCTGTGAAAAGTGTTTTTCAAGGTTTTACCACAGATTCTGGATTTAGATCTGAACTTTGTCTCCTGTCAGGAGGAGCAGGTATATAATTCAAATGATGGATCATTTTTCTTACACTTCACAATTATGTTCTTTTTTATATTCATACTTTGCATAAAATTCAGTAGACTGAGGTTTAGGGTGTAAGGTGAGAAATACTATTGTGAGGCACTATATCTGCCTGCAGAAATAAGGATTGCTGTTGGGATTGTGTAATGTAATCATTCACTGACTAAGTAGACGTATATAGTAGAAGGGAATTTCTTAGTGACCTTGAAAGACATAAAACCACTCAAGCAGCATCAGCACAGCGGGAAACATCGGACAGTAGCTACATGATATACGGTAATTACTTTAACAGAACATGATCAGATAAACTCTAAAGATTTGCTTTTATATAAAGTGCAAAGCTACACTTAAGGAAGCACAGTCTTTACATTTCACCCCATCCACGTTTCCCAGCAGACACACAAACCTATGAAGAAAACCCAGCTAAATGCATTTTCTCCCCCTTCATGGCAGGCTCGTCTTGAGTGCAGTTTCGGACTACTTTGCTGCTATGTTTACCAGCGACGTGAGAGAGGCTAAGCAAGAAGAGATAAAGATGGAGGGAGTGGATCCTGAGGCCCTCAGATCACTGGTGCATTTTGCCTACACTGGTGAGTGCCTATAAAGGAATTCACTGCCTTTTATATGATTTTATGAGACTTCTGTAATCCTGCAGGATTAAAATGGATCAATCACATAATTCAACAATTGGCTTGCAGAGTGAGAATAACTTCAACATAAGATCTTTTTTAATTATTTTATTTTGACAGACAAATGGGCTTTAATAAATCTTCTGCAATGTGCAGGAAATACATTTTCTTAACATCACTTTGCTAAGACAAACAATGTCTACACAACCTAAAGTGGGTGTGGTTCGCTTTTAAGCATTTATTCACATAAAAAATTATAATCCTTTAGATTTTTCTATGACTCCACAAACAAAGCAGCATATTTAAGGTGTTGCCTTTAAATACACAGATGTGCCTCCGTATACATGGTGGAAACTTAGAAAAGCATCATTGTTTAAATTGTTTTAGACTGAATTTATGCAAATTCTTTAAAATAGCAATAATAATTTAATTCCTTCTCTTAATTATGGCCTTCAGGCAACTATAAATAATTTTGGTAATCTTAATTTGTCTTAGAAAATATTGTATCTTTTTCATTTATTGTGTCCAAATATCTGTTTTAACTGTACATGTAACTGTGGCAAGGTTGCTTACCAATCCCTTTAGCACAAACTGCTTTCACCAGTATTCTTATTTATCATGGAAATATTATGCCATGAAATATGATGTTGATGTCTATGCCATGACATTACAGGCGTCCTTGAGCTGAAAGAGGAGACCATTGAAAGCTTACTGGCGGCAGCATGCCTCCTCCAGCTTTCACAAGTCATCCAGGTCTGCTGCAGCTTCCTCATGAAGCAGCTTCATCCGTCCAACTGCCTTGGGATACGATCCTTTGCAGACGCCCAAGGCTGTGTCGACCTGCTGAACGTGGCTCACAACTACACCATGGTAGGATGGTAAACAGAGCTACATCGCAATTATGTGGTGAACTGAATTATTCATTTTGCAGTAAGGTTCTTTACTGCAGGGATGCACATGGTCAGATACAGCAATAAAAACTATAAACCGGTGTTTAATGTGGTAAATAAACCAAACCAAGATGTTTTTTTTCTAACATTAACTCTGAAGACTACCACTTCAATTAAATTTCCTGTTTTATATATACAAAATATACTCTAAGTGATTTTTTAATGCATTTCTGAATTTTGTGGTCCTTATTTATTTTTTCTTTCATATAAAAATCAATTTTGTGTACAAAGTTTATGATGCAAATGGATTTGTTTATAGATGACCTAATTTAAATACTTTCTGTAACAGACTCAAGCACTGGTACCTTGGTTATTTACATCTCATAATTTAAGCGGCTGGTATTTGGACGAGGGAATATAATAGAAACGGAATAATTTCACGCTTTAACTTTATGTAATTGAGTTGTATGCTGTCAGAGCTGCACCGCCATGTGAGCCATTTCCATCTACTTCTGCAAGGAATATTTGCACTGGATTAAGATTCAGCCACATATCCGTTTTTTTTCCAGCCATGCAGAAATGACAGAATGATGCAGGCGTTATCTCCTAAAGGACATCTGCTCGCTCGGTTTACATAGCCTCCGTCTGAGTCCAGGAGGTTAATCTAATCATCAAACTGCACAAGAGGTCCAGCTTCCTGTTCAATGACTTCAGTAATGAGAAGGGAGAGCTGTGGACTTCCTGGTTACACCATCCGCTGCATTCTGAGTGGACTGAGTTGTGTTTTGATAAGCTTGGTTTCCCTGTTTGAGCAAAAACAGCCAAGCCTCTAACATCCTTCCTTTATGAAACTCTTTTATATTTTGTGGTAGAAAACATGCATATATATAGATACATATTTAATCATTAGTCAGTATTTTAAAGCTTAACACTTATCACTTTTGCTTAACACTTCAGATTGAAATCATATTTTTAAGGTATTGCAAAAGTATTAATATCACATTCTGTCATGTTCAAACCCCAAACTTCAGTTTTTTTTAGTTGAAATTTTGTGATTGGCCAACAGAAAGTATAGACCTGAAATGAGAGAAAGCTCAACACGTTTTGGAATGTAACTTGAATATTCAGTCCCCTAATGCCTTTTAATAAAAAGCAATCAATTGACTTTAAAAGTAACCTAAGCAGAGCACATTTGTTTGTGTTGTCAATATAAATACAGCTGATCTATGTAGGACTCAGATGTTTTTTTTTGAGAACATTAGTGAACAAAACCATAATGAGGACCAAAGAACACAGCAAACAGGTCTGGTGAAACACTGAAGAGAGATTTATTCCAGGGTTATGTTATAAAACAATATCCCAGACAGAAAGTGCAATTCAAAGACTTGCTTTCCCACCTAAACTTAAAGGACAGGCAGCAAGAGTCTTAAAGCATGTTTCCACTAAAGAAACTTTTTCCAGGAAATATGGCTTTCTGGAGCTTTTATTACCCCGTTGCATTTTAACTGCAGTTAGAGATTTTTTTCTAAAAAATTCCCTGGTAGGTTTAGTATTTTTCCACAAGATTGTTAAGACTTTCAAAATAGTCGTTTTTCATATCTGTTTAAAATAGTCTGATGCTCATACTTCACTTATGCTCTCTTAACTTTAGAAACATCTGTTAACAGCTGTCTATGCCAAAAACATGGAATACATTCTATTTCCAGAGTAAGATTTTGGTACTTAGACCATTTAGAGACAAAGGCATACATAAAAACAACTACACCCCTGTGGATCATTTACAGATTTTTAAGAAACCACATGTTGTTGTTGCTACAACTCAGTGTGTGTGGTTAATGTTCCTTTGGAAACACACCCAACCTCTATTTATTAAATACTTCTATAAATATGTTTAACATTTTGCATCATTTACCCTTTAAATCACTGCTTTCATTTGCTCTATAACAATAGCACCTTGATAGAATATATTGATATTTGTATTGATATGTGTAATAAGACAAAATGTAAAAAAAAAAAATCAAGATCCTATTACTTTTACAAGGTTGTGTAGTCAGAATGTTCTCCCTAAATAATTAAAGGAACTCCTTCCTCCCATTACACTATTATTGTTTAGTCATACGAGAAGCATAAACTCTTTCTCCCTGCTGATCTTGTTTACCAGGATGATAACAAGAGGAGCAATTAAGGAGACAGCATCTTAAATGAACAAACAGCAAACTTGATTTAGCTTCCAGTTTTATATTCACCTGTGTTAAACATGCAAGCAGGAATAACCGACCTAAAACGGCATCAAAGGCTTGGCTGAACTTTCTTCCTCGGCTTTACCACCACAGATCAATACATGCTCCTCATTTCATTAAGCCTCTCTGTGCAAAGCCCCTAAAACCTGCTCTCATAATGATTGGATCAAGTAACTGTAATTTGTTGCAAGTTGATGATCAATAGCTTTGTTGTTCTTTTTAATTTACGGGCATTCACTCTAAAGTGAGCACAAAGTGGCTGCAGCAACTTGGTAATTAATGTTCAGCTGGTTTGTTTGAAGAATAAACAAGGCATGCTTGCAGCCAAACACTGTTCAGCATGTCTTTCAAGTGCTTGAATCTTGGATGTGGGTATGGATCCACAGAGACAAGAAAGCCTTTTCTACAGTATGTCGTCTGTAATGGAAATGCCCACAGACAAAGACCTTGAAGACGTAGCCATGCAGTGCTGTCATATTGGCTGGGGCTCTGGCCAATAGATGGAAAATTAATCTCAAGAAAGGAAAATAGAAGACAAATCCTGGAATGCTTGGAACTTGATACGCTAATTGGGGAACGGCAGTCATTTGTATGTTTCTCATAAAAGGCTTTTAGAGGCTTTTAGCTATTAGTGTGATTTGTAACCTGTTATTTAAATAAAAAAATATAAAATTACATTCAGTAAAAGTATGATTATAGTTTCAGTTATACCACACATAAACTAAAGTAGAAATATCACTATATTTGTCTTCACCTCTCTGTCCTTGTCAGACTTGATCGCCATAGCCTTTAAAATTCCACTCTGACACACACTCGCACAAGCACACACTCTCTGCAGCGAGCGTACTCTTCGGCTAATAACTGATGATTATCTGTCTCCTCTGTGTCTCCTCTCTGTTCCAGGAGCACTTCCTGGAGGTCATTCAGAACCAGGAGTTCCTGCTGCTTCCCACGGCAGAGATTGTTAAACTGCTCTCCAGCGATGACATCAACGTTCCAGATGAAGAAACAATTTTTCAGGCTTTGATGATGTGGGTGAGATTTGATGTCCAGCATCGACAGCAGGACCTCGGGGTGCTGCTCGCTTTCATCCGCCTTCCTCTTCTTCCTCCACAGGTGAGAGAACTGAGAAAGCCCATTATTAGGGGACAGTAAGTTTTCATGTTCTACCAGTTGACTTTGAAAGTTAGGACTGAAAGTATGTTTTGTCATGTAGCATTTAGCTCTTCATAGAATATTGATTTGGATTACAAATTTGATGTAATTTTATTTATTAATTTTGTTGTCTAAGGTGCTTATTATGCAGATTCATGTTTTGTTCTTTATGGAGAATATTATATAATAAGAAAATTGGTTACTTTGTTTCTTGTGTATAACCTTTGATGTATTTAATCCACTGCAAGATTAACTTTTTTTTTTTTGCAATTTCACCTTTATGCCTTTAACTGGCCACTGCCTATACTTACATTTTTAATTAATTGTGTGTCTACATACACACAATACAATTGTAATGAAAATATGATACAGTTTTATTACAATTATAAAATTGTTATTTTGTTAGAGATGTAGACATTTTAATTTAATTTCAAACATGTTACATTTTTTCTTATTAACCACCTAAAAAACTATGCAAGACAATTTTCATGGCTTGCCAATAATATCTACATGTAAAGTGTGTCATTGTTTAAATATTTCTACTCCATCTGGAGCTAATAATTTTCTAGCTATATGTCTTTCGCTATACAATATCTGATGTGTAGCTATATAGTTTTACAAAAAGATAATTTGCCAATCCCTCATTTCTGCTGAGTGGTAAGACACAGGTTAGTGAGATTTGGTACTCTGTTATGTTTCTACTGTAAAAGCGGCTCATATAATCGACCCCTACTGCACCAGTCCTGGGTCCAAGTCAGTTGTAGGTCTATGGGACCATAGTATTTTACTATTAGGATGAAGATACTGAAATCACCCAGCATAGTCTATTAACTGTTGAACAGAAAACATCACTGCTTTAGACAAGCATGAAACATACTAAGTAGAGCGTTAGGTATTTAGGTTTAATCCCGGTTGGCCAGAGAGAGTCCAAATGGCAGTAGAAACACTGTCCTGAATAAACCAAACCACGAAACAGTGTACCGATCCATGCCATGCCACTCTGCGATAACGAGGCATAAATCTGTTTTTAAGAAGTGTTTTAATACACGTAGCTTCAAACATATTCTCTCTTTTCTCCTTAGTGGCAAGAAGTGTAAAAATATCCCTCCCCTTGAATAATTTATAGCTTTCTACAACCTATCATGCACATAATTTCCACTATTTTATCAAGGAAAAGTGGAGAGAGGTGGAAAAAAGAAACAAAACAAAAAAAACACCCACAGCACTAGTGTTTGCAAACGCCTCCACCCCAAAAAACACTGCAGCAGATGGTTTAATAAATAAAGCAAAATGCTGAAAATATGATCTAATACACCAGATATTTCATCCACTTGTTTAGGAGAGGTTGTTTTCCGTGAGGCAAGTAAACAGAAAATAAATAACAGTTATTGTCGGAGCTGGAAGTGTTGCTTTGAATGAATAATGGAGGGTTTTTAAAAGTACTTGCGGGCATGTGAACATGTCAGTATAAGAACACAATTTAATTTAATTTAAATAATACAATCACTATTTAGTATACCATCTACCATTTTTCATCTTGTAGTTTCTGAGTTAAATGGATTTGTGTGAGTGAGAATTTTCCAAATAGTACAAAAAATAATATGTAGTGCAAGAAAGTCCTCCTAAAGTGTCTTGATAAATGTCTTGGTTATCTCATATAAATCAGATATTATGCCACTCTATAATATGACAGTGATCAGATAGCTCCATTGCTCTGAGCACAAATGAATAAAATCTTTATATTTCATCTGACAGGAAGGGCCCTTCTGTAACGTTTACTACATGGAAATAAATTCAAACTCTTAACAAGATAATTTAGACTCAGCAAGTCACAGATTAAAATTCATTATTACATGCAACTGAGATTAAATTCAAACTGAATTTGAAATTATAATGTTTACTTGAAAATATACAATACAACTGTACAATTCAACACAGTCAGATAGGAGAAAAAAACTGTGCAGCTAATGTCCAAGTTGAAAGTAAACAGAAATAAAAAATGTGCACGACGGGCACAATAATGCTGGAAATAGAACAAAAACTGTCACTGTTATGACAGTCACTGCAGGTGGTTCTTTGACTATTATTTTATCATTTTTGGCATGTTCTGCCCAACAGAACAGGGCTAAAATATAATGAGACTTTCCCCGGATTTCTAAGACTATCCAAACATAAGAGACAGAGCGTGACAAGGTTACCTCAAGTAGTCTGAACTAAAAATATTTTTAAAATGGAAAGTTTAACCTTAGTCTAGATTAGAAAGAAGACATGCTGGCTGTATCGTAAACCCAGAACTAAAAGAAAAAAAAATCTACAAGCCATCATCAACAAAATCAAAACATCTGCCTGCCTTTTAATTAAAACACTAATAAGACGTACACCATCCATCCATCCATCCATCCATCCATCCATCCATCCATCCATCCATCCATCCATCCATCCATCCATCCATCCATCCACCCATCCATTTTCTTCCGCTTATCCGGGGTCGGGTCGCGGGGGCAGCAGCTTCAGAAGGGACGTACGCAAATTTCAATAATAAAAAAAAGAAAAATTATTCTTAAGTTAATTTATAAATTAATTTTACTTTGATGAAATGAGATAATTATTATGCATAGAGTTCTTCATAAAATTCTGACATTTTGAATATTGTCCATGTAATCCAGCTCCTTGCAGATCTAGAAAACAACAAGATGTTCTCTGATGATCTGGAATGTCAAAAGCTTCTGATGGAGGCCATGAAATACCACCTGCTGCCCGAACGACGGCCCATGTTTCAGAGCCCAAGAACAAAACCTAGGAAGTCCACAGTGGGTGCACTTTATGCTGTGGGAGGAATGGACGCTACCAAAGGTTTATTCCAACTCACACACACTGCCAGTACAGACTGACTGATCAATTACTAAAACTGTATTTGGTGCTTTTCTAGGTTCCACCACCATCGAGAAGTACGACTTGCGAACAAATACTTGGGTCCAGGTTGGAGTCATGAACGGACGGCGGCTGCAGTTTGGTGTGGCGGTGATTGACAACAAGCTCTACGTAGTCGGGGGGAGAGATGGGCTGAAGACGTCCAACATGGTGGAATGCTATAATCCTGTCAGCAAAGTTTGGTCAACTATGCCTCCAATGTCCACCCACCGTCATGGGCTTGGTAAGTGTTGGCAGTGGAAAGCTTTGCACTTGTTTAAATTAAAAGGAAACAGTACAGATGAGTCTCAATAAAATATCATATATAGGACCATACAGTCATTTACTGTAGGAAATTGCATGTAGAAAAGTTGTTATCTTTGGCAAGTTTATCACTCTGAGTCATCTAATTACATATGCCAGCTTATCTAAGTCTCTGTTTATGGTTTTAGCATCTCAGTTGAAGTTTTGCATCATTAATAACTGCTGGATGAAGTTCAGAAGGGTCAAAAATAGCAACCTGTAAAAAAAGGGAAAAAAAATCTCAGTATTCCCCCTGGACATTTGATATTTTCTCGCACCCCTATCAAAGCTTAGCGAGCTGTGCTGACCCTGCTCTGCCTTATCATTCCCTGCCCAACACGTCTCATATCAGAAGCATTTTGATTTGCAGTTGAAACAGGTCCTGCTCACAGAACAGGGAGATCTTGTCAAAGCATTCAGCTCACTCGCCCAGTGTGGTAGGAGGTATCAGCGAGCCCAGGAGAGCACACTGTACAGATTACCAGTGCTGTCTTTGATCTTTCCTGAAAGCAAAATGTTTCTCACTGCTTTTGCTTATTTCTGCGCATATTTTCAGCTTGAATATATTTAAACTTGGTGGCTGCGAGCACCTCTGCATGTCCGCTCCCCACTGCGCCCGTTGTGGGGGGGAAGACAAGAAAGAGTTGGTGTTTTTTTTCCCCATTTGAAAGCTACCAGTTGTTGAGAAAAATGACCTTTATTAAAAGCCACAGAGTCTCTCTGAATGAGTCTGGAGCCTAATGTTCCCTGGAAATAAAAAACTCTCACCAAAGGAAATAAGGGTTAAACAATAAAAAAATCTATTGTGTTCAAAAATCCCCCACACATTGTTGCTGGGGGAAACCACTTTCCTCTTAGACTGGAATGAGAAATAACAATGCTGTTTTATAGTCTTTCCTGTTTTTAAGAAATATGATCTGCTAAATGTCTCAACTTGCCTCAGCATGAGAACTATATTTCTGTGGAGTTCCTGTCAGTAACTCTTGGAAATATATTTGCTTATGCGCGCTTTATTATTGGAATGTTTGTTGACATATAAATTGATTATATGTTTGAGTAGAAACATTCTGTGTTATATCACCACCAACATAAAATTACAAAAAATCCAATAAATTAACTTAATGCTGCTTCTACGTATTTGCCTATTGGGGAAGGTACATTAAACTATATTAAAGTACATAAATTATATCATAATCTACAAAAGACCCACACAAGGATAAATTATTCACCTCCCTATTAAAAGAGGATTAACATTGCTATATTTTCTCATTGTCAATTGTTATTCAATTAAAACAACAACAAAAAACAATATTAACACCTTAACTGAAGGCTATTTTGGTAAAAATATAATAAGGTCCAGCATTATAGAAATTATGACTGCTCTAGAGCAATTCATTTCTAATAGGCTCTTTATTCAAAGCAGACTTTCCATTTTCTGAAGTCATCAGCTTCATTCATACAAGGTGGGAAAAACCTTCCCTATCAATTTACTGTAACAGTAAGTTGATAGGGAAAACATATTACAGTTTGAAAGTTCAGGACAGCATCATTAGTAAAATCAGCTTATTATTAAAAATATTATCAGCATTATTATAAACATTATTATTATCAGCTTAGTAAAATCAACTTATCATAGTTAAACCCAAAATTAAACCTGTGGCACATTTAGATTTGAAATAATTTTCATTCAACCAACTTTATTTCTAAAAGGAAGTCAGACAGGTGACTTTCTAATGATACAACTTTAATTTAGATTAAATTAAATTCCCCTACATTTATTTAAAAAAATATGTTAAAAATTATTATTTTTATTTTTTTTTCCATTTTTAATAGGAAAATATTTTGTCTAACAATTACTATAATCCAGCCCATCTTTGAACTACTGACTGACTTTCTGCATGTTTCCATGGATATGTTTAGGATTTGTCTAATGCGATTTGTGTCTTACAGCCTGGAAAGCCTCCCAGCCATCACCATAACCTTGAGCTCCTTCCACAGTCACTATGGCTAGGTCACTCTAAAATATTAATATTATTTTCCGCCAGAAGAAACGTGATTAAAGCACACAACACACACTTTGTTTGTGTGTTGCTGCCAGCCTCGGCCAAATCTCTCTTGAAAAAGATGTTTTTGATCTGACTGAGACATACCTGGTTAAAGAAAAGAAATGTTTGAACAAGAATTTATGGGGACTATTAATAATTTTGGTCCTAACTGGATTTTGTGAGAGTTTCTTCATAAAATCCAATTTTGTGATTCTTGGATTTTCTTCAGTTTCTTGAAGAAAATCCGAGAATCACAAATCACAAAGGCCAGTTGAAGTGGACAGGAGGGCAAAGGTCACCATTAAAGAGGCATTGGTTGCTTTTTAGTGTAAAAAACAACAACTTTAGATTAAATCAATATTGAAAAATAGAAATAAAGTTCTTCAAACTAATGTTCCAGTGGTG
This sequence comes from Micropoecilia bifurca, assembly GCA_903067075.1. Lineage (NCBI taxonomy): Eukaryota > Metazoa > Chordata > Actinopteri > Cyprinodontiformes > Poeciliidae > Micropoecilia > Micropoecilia bifurca. The sequence goes on along the minus strand of CAEGAF010108229.1, from coordinate 74,364 downwards.
TGCTTATACATTCTCCTCATTCACACGTTACCTGTACTTTCCACTAAAACATGAATCTCTCTGGTTTCGATTAGGCATAGCGGTACTCGAGGGTCCCATGTATGCAGTCGGAGGCCATGATGGCTGGAGCTACCTCAACACAGTCGAGCGCTGGGATCCGCAGGCCAGACAGTGGAACTACGTGGCCAGTATGTCGACTCCACGAAGCACCATGGGAGTCACAGCACTCAACGGAAAGTATGTTCCACCATCCTTTTTTCACTAATGGGTTTTTCATCATTTGAGCAGCAATGTTTTTCAGTTGCGTTGCACAAAGCGTAGACCACGTTAAAGGTGACAGAAGTTTTCAGCTATTTATCTTGCTCTCAAAACCTGTGTTGTGCTTTTCGCACGCACTTAGATTGCATTGGTACTCTTGCCATGTGTTTGTTTGTGTGCAACCTCTACAAAAGTAAGGAACAACTCAATCTTAAAAACCAAACATCCCATCATGCTTTGTTTCAAGAGTAAAGGACAGAATTACCGAAAGGTTAAAGAGTCAAGTTGGCATTAGTCCAATGAAAACTTATGGACACTATAACTTTAACGGCAGTATACTTGCTACGTTTGCTTCTGGTCTAAGTGTGAGATACCAGCAGCTCACAGGAAGTGCTGTACTGTGTTCACAGGCCAGCTATGAACATAGCTCCATCTGCTAAGGAAACAGGAAATCAGGCTGCTGCTCGGCTTAGCTTCATTCACTATTCAGTGCTAAAGCTCTTTTAACAGTTAGGTCAAAAATAGACAAGAAAACAGCTTCACTAGCATCTATGATCTATTGATAGGCCTGTGAATAACAAGCATGTAATACAATGATGTAATCTTTCCAGGGAAGAACATTCTCAAGGAAACAGCCTTGCTCTAAGAAAAAAAAATATCCTGTATTTCTGAATTTCTATCAAATTCTTCTGAGTTTTTTACTTATCCAAGTTTATTTTATTGCATTTTGCAGAACAATATGTCAGCAATATAATCTTTTCCCCTTTCTCCCTCAGGCTGTTTGCAGTCGGTGGGCGAGATGGCAGCTCGTGCTTGAGGTCGATGGAGTGTTTCGATCCACACACCAACAAGTGGAGCATGTGTGCGCCAATGTCCAAGAGGAGAGGAGGTGTGGGCGTAGCCACGTACAACAACTTCCTGTATGCTGTGGGTGGACACGATGCCCCCGCTTCCAACCACTGTTCCAGACTCTCTGACTGTGTTGAGAGGTCAGTGAATGCTCCACAAACACAATGCTGTTGTTTTACCACTATTCGTATCTCATCAGCAGAGTGGAAAGCGGCTCCTGATCCCCCACCCTGTTCCTGCATTTTCACATGGTTGTACTTTAATGACATGTTTACTCTACAATGTGAAAATTAGGTTGCACATATGGTTGAATTTCATGGAGTCTGGCACCCTCTGGTGGTGATGAGGCTTTACTACCCTTTTCATTCTTTTTTGTCTGTACTGACAGTATGTCACAGTCTCCTCTTGTCATTTATGTGGAGAAACGTTTTTCAGAGATGTAAAATTTAAGCGCAGATGAGTCAGATCACTCAGTTGATCTTAACAATGTTTTCCAATTACAGATATGATCCAAAGACGGACACGTGGACCACTGTGTCCTCTCTCAGCGTTCCCCGGGACGCAGTGGGGGTTTGCTTGTTGGGCGACAGGCTCTATGCAGTTGGTGGATATGATGGCCAATCTTATCTCAAAACTGTCGAGTCCTACGATGCACAAAACAATGAGTGGACTGAGGTAATCACAAGTTTTCAGCATATATTATTGTAGTTAATGCAATACATTTTAACATACGTATTATATTTTGATAAAATAGCATGTGAGAAATTTTAATCTTGTAGTTTAAAGTTTTTGCTGATTTTCATTAATTACTCTATGTTCCTAATTTTTTCCCAAAGGACTAGTTATAGTAATTTCAAGTTTTTGTACGTCTATACTTGTTGCACTTTGAGTGTGAATTTTATTAAATTTTTTAATAAGTCAGCCTATTTCACTTCTCCTCAAACTCTGAAGTGGTTGTGAGGGACCATTAAAAGATTCATACTTTATGCTTGAAGTGTGTAGCTTTAATAAAGTTGCTCCTTTCTTTAAAATCTGCTGTATCAAATCCTGTATTTATTATATGCCCCCCCACCAGGTAGAAGATCACGATGGCTACATGCAACTTCTATGCAGCAGAGTTGTAAATGTGTCCCTTGTTCAACACATTTGAAATCGTAAACTGCCTCACTAGCATGCAGTCAAATGCTACAGAGCTATGTTAATGAGCTAATATTACAGCCAGGTTTGCTCAAGTAGAGAGACAGCTATGGATGGAGACAGAATGGATGGATGGATGGATGGATGGAGGATATAAATGAATGCTTTCTAGAAAGATTTTGGTGACAATAAGTATATAAATTGCGATACTGTAGGTATACAAATATTTGAGACATTTATGGTATATTTTTTGTAATTTTAGTTTTTATTTTAAATAGCTACACATATATATGTAGTTATTTTTATTTAAATGTGAATATACAAAAAGGAAATACAATATGTAGCATGTCATAGCATTTATGATGTATTTTTTTGTATTTTTTTATTTTAAATATCTACACACATATATATTGTTACTTTATTTAAACTTTAATATACAAAAGAGAAAATAGAAATACTACACATATTCTTTAGATTTTTATTAGTTTATTAGTTTCATAGTCCATCAGTATTGATATTTTTGAAAAACATTTTTGTGAAAACATTTAATTCAGTTACATTTTTAAAGTATTAAATTCTCTGACTCATATATCGTATAAAAAGGTTAAAGAAAAACATCACAAAGATTATATGTCATCTACTGAGACGTTTAAGTGACTCAGCTGAAATACTGTGTTCTGTAAGAATCGCGCAGGCTTAAGGCTTTCATTAAAATCCTTCAGCAACAGAAATCTGATGTCGGTACTGGGCCGCATTAATATTTATTGCTGATTTTTTTTTTTTCTTTTACACTGTTTTCTTTTTTTTTTCTGTCTTGGCAACCAAACCTTCATCTGCACATCAAATGAAGCGTTTCTTTTTTTTTTTAAAGAGGCGCTCATGAAACGCTGCATGTTAACCTCTCTGTCTCCCTGCAGGAGGTCCCTCTTAACATCGGAAGGGCAGGCGCCTGTGTGGTGGTGGTGGTGAAACTGCCGTGAGAATCTCGTCTCAACAGCAACACAGAGGGCCTAAATGAACGAGCGGCAAAGTGGAGTGGACAAACAAAGCAGCAGATTGAGGACACATCCTTGGAGGGATGAATTATCACATTTTCTTCTTTAACTTGGACATCCAGATCTTTCATTGGGAAATGCAGGCAAAGCCTTGCCCAAAAACCATTGTTTCTGTCATTAGTTGATTTGTCTGCCCAGTTGGGTAGGACTGGAAAGACTGGAATGCACTGCACATTCCCCACATTCTCAAACGACTAAGAACTTGGCCGAAAACATTGCGGATCGGCGCCAAGGATTTGCTGTACTGCGTTCTAAAACCTAACTTGAATGTCCTCAGAATTTTATGTAACATTTACACTCTAAATAAATGAATTTTGTTAGTTTACAATTATACAAAAGCATTTCCTATCAGTGCCATCTCAGACAGTATATTTTTGGGGCGTTTATTTGTCCCTTTATAGATACTACAACACCAATTCTTATTCTTGTGAATATAAACCAGCATTTTTCTTTTTTTTTTTAACAAGGGTGGTCTGAAATGATTGTTACTCTTTGGCAATGAAGACCACTGTGATTAAAACTGCAAGTAAAGAGTTTAGGATACAGGAACGAAACACACTTATTTGCACCAGTAGCAACAGAACACCAAAGTCATTCACTTCTTTTAGATGTCTTTTTGTGCATTAAATAAAGGTTTGCAAATCTGTGAATCAAAGAAAATATATCATATTGATATTCCATGTTTCTGTACAGATTTCTGTTGATGTTCTGAAGCTGCATTTGTATTTGTAGACTCATACCCCAACCAATGCTGTCTTTATTGATTGTACATTTAGATTAGTTACAACGCCTTCAGAACCTTTTTTTTTTTTTACATTTGCAGTTGGATGTCTTGCTAGTAAAAATGTACATTGTTAGCGTGTTCGCCAACACAAAAAAAAAACAAAAAAACCCCCAACACAAAACAGTCTAACTATAATTATAATGGATTTTGGGGGGGGCCAAATACTATTCTTTGTTTTTGGTATAATTTTGTACAGCATGCAAGCCAATAAAAATAACTTCGGTTTTCTTTGCATGATTAAAATGTGTGGCCTCATAAAAGGCAGATTTTTCTTTTTCTTCTTTGTTCTGGTCCTCATAAAAAATCTGATCCCATATCTAAACCAACTTTGACATCTGCATTAATATCAGTTTTGTTCTCGCTGCAATACAGTCTTCTTAAATCAAACAAGCATGTTTAGAGATGTTGATCTGTTTTACTCATCCACTGGCAGAAAACTGTGTCTCCTTGGCTTTTATTTATTTTTTTAACTGTTTGCCTTCTAAATAGCTATTCCTCTCCAACTTCCCTCAGCTTGTTTGGTTAGATTTTGATTGCTTTTGTTGACCAAATAGCGGATTATCTGTCCACACATGAAGGTTTTAGCCATAAATCTGCTTGGTGTCTCGGAAACGCATAAGACCTGACACATGTCAGAGACAAAGCACTTCTGCATCCACCATATCACAGACGCAAGGGAAAATATTCATTTCAATGTTTGAATAAAAGTGAAATCCTCAGAGTGATGAAAGATAGTCCAACTCATTTCCAGTAGTTTTAGAAAAACACCCAACACCCACCCTAACTAAAATACCTATTTCCATGAGATATAATGCATATATAAAACACATAGTCCTTCAGACAAGACTGTTGTAAAATCTGTTGCTGTTTTCTTAGTTAAACAGCATCTTGTTCTGTTAATTTCAGCTGAAAACGGTGACAACTGTCTCTTGAGAAAGCGTAGACATTAAATGAACAAAATGTTGCATTCTAGACTGAGCGTATAAAGCTTGCCAGTTTGAGCTGTGCTGACATCTCTCTAGTGACGAGCTGTCCACTCTATAGCTTTCTACAAACTTACTATAAACGGACAAATGTCAGCTACAGGTGAGGGAACTGTTATTGATAATAGTGTCACAGATCCTCATTTCATATGATCCCTCAAAAATATTCAGAGCACCTTTGGAGCATTACCTTGAACCAAAATGCATTAGTATTCCAAGACTGAGTCCCCAGATACACTGCTCTGGATGTTTAATACATTCCCCTCTGTTTTTGACACAAATCTGCATCCACTTAGATATAAATTTGTATTTATGTTGTACTTCCTATTCTGTGCAAACAGGTGGTAATAATATTGATAATCACAAGGGAATAAAAAAGTAAAGATTCCTTCTAAAATTTCTTCTAAATATTCATAATTAAAATTTTGCTTTGGTGTAAAAAATCTACAGCAGAGGATCCAATAAATTATTTTGATAAAGAATTATAAAGATTGAAAAAAGAACAGACACTAAGCAATGCAGAAGGGTATGTTGCATTTATAATTTGTTTTTGTTTTTTTTAGGTTAGTATCATTTTGTAATTATTTAGAGCTAAGGCGCTTCAACGGCATGCATACTATTAGCTGTTTTATTGAAAATTAAGCAGGACAAATGATGATGTCAATGTATTTTATTAAATCTGCTTAGTTATTTAGTGCCACATGCTTTTCTAAAAAACAAAACAAAGAAGGCATCTTATTTCATATTCTCAGAATCATCAGCCACAGTTACAGTTACAGATGTAACACTTTTTATGATAATAAAATAAAATACAAAAAAATATTTCTTGTTAAATTAAAATTTTAACATCTTCTTTTAACAAGTTAAAGATTCTCAAGTGAAGAAAACTTAGTATTTTGTTTGGCATTGTTTTGTATTTTCAGTTTATTATTATATTATTACGTTTCTTACTAATCTAATTATATAAGCTAAAACACAGATTTTTTTTTAAATTGATTAAAGTAAATAATCCTATTTTTAAAAGAGTCAACTTAAATAGAAACATTAATTATGGTTTTGCAAGCAAATTCTTGCAAAAGTCATGATTTTTTTTATTTACACAAGGATTCCCATTAAAGAATGGAGAACATTTGATTTTAATAGAGAATAATATTACTTTAATAAAACGTGATAATATTAATAGCTGTAGTCTGAAGGTTCACCGTCACTCTACAGAAAAACTTCAAGGTCCTGCTTCAAGAGGTTCTTCAAGAGAGGGCGCTGTTGCACTGCAGAGGAAGCGTTTACCTTCGCCTAAGGCTGATCAAAATCTCCAATGCCATTACTGCTCATAAAAAATGTCAAACAGCATTAAGAATGCCAAGGACAAATACTTGAGCTAATAACCCTGCATAATTATCGAGACACAATGATGAAATGTTGGGAAATTGGACGTTAAGGCATTCTATTCTGTTACTTTCAAAATGAGCATGTTGCTGAGTTTAAGGGAAGCGTGAAGCCTGAACAAGATGGATTCTGCTCAGAGCGATGATTTGTCAGGTTTTTAAAGGGATTTTGGCATCACAACATTTGAACAATGTCTCATTATTGTATGACAAAGCTTGACAGATTGTTATATTTTTTCTGGCTCTGCTGCTAGCCTCTTTGGGAATTTATTTTTCAACTAGAGAAGAAGCTTTCCCTGGCATTTTTATCATTTTCGTGACAGTGACCAAAGATCTAAAGTGATGGGCAGAAGACACAGCAAGAGTTGTAAATATGTTACTGTACATTTGTACATTGGTTGTGAAGACAAAATATATGGTTAAAGCCTAAAACAGTATGAGCATTACAATAGCAATGCAATAATAATGCTCAGCAGGACATAAAAAATAACATCCTTCAGGGAAATAATCTGGATTTTACCCCACATATTGCAACAGATAACTGAAAACGCTACATTTGTTATTTTTATTCTCTGGTTTCTAGTTTTTTTTTTTTGTTTTTTTGTTTTTTTTATGTTATGCTGTCAAAACACAGCCTCAGAATTCAAAACAGAGCAGCCAGCACACTGCTCAATTAAGATGCCTGAAAAGTTTTTGGCAGGATTTGTATGGTTTATGTGTCAAAACAGAACACTCTAAGAAAGAGTGAGAGTTTCAAATACAAAACAAGCATGCAAGAGCTTTTCACCACAGGAACTAAAGACAAGCGTCACAACAAACTGTCAACTGAGAGTAAGATTCTCTTGTCATGCCTGCTTAACTAAGCCTTTTAACATGGCACGTTTGACGCCTTGGAAAGGGGAGCGACGGCAGGCAAAAACGACGTGTCGTCTCTCCCTGGTTATGGCAAATTGATTTTACTGCTACAATTTTCGTCAAGCGGCTGACTTCAGCAACATATTTAGTATATCAAGCTTTTATTCAGCTCATTTCCCTGGTGAGTTCCGTGCGGGAAAAAAAAAAAAAAGTCACCTGAACTAGAAAGCAGGTTTGCCTGAACAAACTTTGGCCTTCTGGTGACACTGAGAGCGATGAAGTATTTAGCTGAGCTTTTATGTGTCCAGCAGTGATACAAAGAATGACAGTTGCTTTTCCTGTTTGATCAAAGGCAGCAGACAAGTGCTGGAGAACGTTTCTCCCTCCGTCCCTCCCTCTGAAACCGTGTCTCTGTCTAATCATAGTTGAATACATTGTCATCTCATTATCTTTGAAGAGGGGAAAGATCCCTCCCGTATGAGTGGGCACCGTGTCTCTTGCCCTCAGTCGGGCCCAAAAACTGGTGAAGCGCATTCTCGTCTCATTATGTTGAGTGAGAGATATCAGACACGTCCCATCTGCCCAACGCCCTCCACACACATGCTGCTGTACTGCAGCCATACAAGCTGGAACTGTTCAGATGTAGCTCTGTAATGCAGCAAGGAAACCAATATTCGAGCCGGGTTTGGACACTGATGTTAACGACATTAATGCTTGGTTAAATATCTCTGCCACAATGAGCAGACCACAGACTTACTTTTGATTGGATTGGTTCGAGTTTGGCAAGGAACCATAAAACAGCCCTTGATTACTCAAGTCACTCGTTGAAAAGTGAAATAATATTACAACTTATCTGGAGATGCACCAATCTGAGATTTGTGGCTGATTTCTGATCTCCTGTTTTTATAAAAATTCAGCAGGCAGATACCACTTGTGATGAAACTACATCAGACTTATGTAGCGCTTTTCTTGAACCTCAAAAACACTTTAAATGAAACTAGTTGCTCCAGTTCACGATCACATCCAGACGCTGAAGGTGGCCTGAAGTGAGGCTGCCACACACCAGCAGCATCTGCCCTTCTGACCACCACCAGCAGGCAAGGTGGATGAAGTGTTTTACCCAAGGACACAAGATGGAGACGGAGAGAGACGGGGCTCCAACCGGCAGCCCACAGATTACAGGAGAAACTGCTAAACAAATATGATTTCTCTTCAAGAATCGTATTTACCAGAATATTGTTATTTTAGTCATCCTTCTGTAACTAGTCATTGATGATTTATTTTAAAAATGAAAACAACGTGACGAAGTGTAAAACAGGATTTTGATTATTTTTAAAACAAGGGTAAAAGCATCTGGAGTCAGCATTTAAACTCTTTGGTATGTTACTGCATGTTAGTAATACTGTGTGCAAATTCAGACATTTGCTTAATTTTGAGGTTTTCAAAAGACATTTTTAAATTAATTATGTTTCTTAGTAGTCGGAACCTAAAATTCAAAAGGTTATCTGTCAAGGTTTGCAGTTTTGTTGTGGTGAGTGAGACACAGACAGGCCAGGATGAGGAAGAAAATGATTATTTTAATGACAAAAGTCCAACAGCGAAGGCACAGGGAAACAGACTGACGACAGTGATACACGAGTACCACGACCGAGAAACACGACGGAGAAACACGACGAGGATCCGACGAGAGACAAAGACAACAGGTACAGGTAAATACATGTGGAGGGTAATCAAGAAACTAGATACAGCTGGGATCAATCAACAGGGAGGACAGGACAGAGACTCACAGGGAAACAGGACTAAACAGAAAATCTCAAAATAACTACACAGAAAAACACCGATCACAACATTATCTGCTGAAGTTGATTTCAGTCAATGTCCAAAGATGGGCAGAAATCCACATCTAGTGGCTTTTTTTTAAAATGAAGGAACAAAACAACTGGAAATGGCAAAAATATAAAATCGCAAAGGAGATCAGTATGTCTCTGTTGTCACAACTTGAGCTGTTATACTTCAGTAAATGATAGCTTAATTTAAAACTTAAGAAATTAGCTAACACTCTAAATATGTGATTTTCTTTTGTCTTCTTCTCAAACCAACATGTTCCCCATCCAAGAGCTTAAACAAACAGTAGTGGTTTATTACGATTAAATCAAATATGGTCACCAGTTGATAACTCAAAGAATCTCTTAATACAATGTTAGTTTATTGCTTACATTTTAAACAAGCAAAAAATATCCTCTTGAATAAAAAAAGAACAACATCTCTTAAAGTTTGCAACAAAAAATATATAATAGTTAGACAGAACACATCAAATTACATTATAGAGTTTAAACAAAAATAATTGTGTAATACCCACCAAGATGGGCTCTTCAATTTGAAAGTACTTGTCCAACTATCCTGTAATGAATGTATGGAGCTCGATGCCAAAAGCCAGCAATAACTTGTGACACAAAAGCCAAATTGGTCCCAGATTCTCTCGACTGGTTCTAACAGATGTCATGGTCTGGTTGCCAAAACATCTTATTGTGGACACACTACAGCAAAACCACAACACTGATCTACATGATGGATGTCAGATCAAAATGAATCCAGCCATGGTTTTACCAGCTTTGAATTCATGCATGGGGAAGCCTGTCAGGGCCGAGAGACGATGTGGATGCCCGCTCACACTGTTTGTCAAGATTTTTCATCCCTACCCCCCTCACTCCTCGTTTGAAGCTAGTCATCTGCTGTCGAGCAGCTTGCTGCCAATTCACCAGAGAATCTAGATTCAACATTTGTAGACTTTTCTTAGGAATGGATGCAATTAAACTGCTTTGAGGCTAGAAAAGCCTGGGTTTCTGTACACCTTGCAAAGCGTCGTTCTAATAGGCCACAACTTTTCTGGAGGATATGCTTAAATTTTGCATCTATGCTTGTTTATGTATCTAATTCAGACAGAAAATTGGTGACCATCAGAAGCATATTTTTTCCCCCACAAACATGCCACTTCAAGAGGCTTCGACAAAGGAAGAAACAGACGAAAGTGATGTTTCAACATCAATTGGAATAATGAGGATACATCAGTAAATCTCATGCTTTCAACCAGCTCATTCTTTAAGAACGATATTTTTTTTGTATCCTGAAACAGAGATGACAACACAGCTCTGACTCACTTTATGTCTTCACAGCATTCCCGAATTCACAGAATTATGTCCACCTTAGAGAGAATGACTCAGTGGGGGGGAGTGGAGGGGACGCTCACTATCTACATTTTAACTGCTTCATTTTCAGACACATTCATATAATGTCCAAAGAAGAAGTCCAGCCTTTCTTGCATGCCACTATTGTATCTCTTGCTCCTCTTACCCCTATATGGTCTGTCTCTCCGGCACATTACTGCTGCCCGTTGAACGACCGCTTACAAATTGCCTCCAGAACTAAATCACTTCCTTTGTCAGACCCGACTGCCTTTCTTTCCAAGACCCATAGCTTACTGCTATTGTTAGTGAAGATGAACAGCCCACGACAATTAAAGGTGTGGACCATTACTTCTGCTGTAAGGAAGGTTAGGCCCAATGCTTTACAGCCAGAGGGAGAGCACCAGCATATCTCCATCTGTCATCTGCGCCCATAATGGAAGGCCTTGGAATGGATGAAGAGCCAACAAATGTCCGCCGCCTTGCACACTTAGGGTCTGCTTTATGCGGCCGTCCTGGACGTGGAAAAATATAAAAGGTGAGAATATTACAGGCGGTAATGCAGAAATTTCATAGAATTCAATCTGCTATAACAGAATAGGTGACTGTAGCGTGTGAAACAAAATAAAACAGTTTTCTTTATGACAACACTTAAGCATCCCTACACTCTATGTTTGCACTCCTTCTGATTTAAAAAAATTGCAAAGAATGCCTTTTTCATTCAGGAATTTGAACAATCAATATCAATCTTTTCTAAGAGGTTCTACTGACGTCTTCTGGGAAACAGGTTTCACTACACTTTCATACCCGTTAATTAAGGTTGAAATACAATGTAAGAAAAATCATTACAAGCAAGATAAATTACACTCTTCAATAGAGTTACTTTCAAAACGTAACTCGTTGATAAATAACTAGAGATATGAGGCACACAGTTATTTACAATCCCACTTGATGTCTGGATCAAGAGCAAGTCAATTCCTGTCAGTTGTTTACAACCAACCATCAAAAACGTGTTTGAATCAGTGAATAGACAAATACATAAACTTTGACACTCACATCAGACATAAACTTACCTAGACTGTAAATTTATTATAAGATCATTTTAAGTTGCTCTGGTATCTGCGCTCAGGGCAGCATGTTTAACGTGTGTTTTAGGGACCACGGCTTATTCTGTTAGAAAACGTTACAGCGAACCTCCAGCTTTTATGCGGGTTTGGGACTACAAATCGGGTATAATCCACAAATGCTAAAGACTCCTTCTGAAAATGCTTATCGCTCTCTATTTGAACAATTCAGACTTGATCAAATATTCGTAAATATCCATCAATGTGCAGGGAGGAAACTTCTTGACATGACTGGAGAAGTTAACAGCCTCTTCTTGAAGGAGTACAGCTGATCAGGGACAATGAAAGTGAAAGTGAAAGCTTGTCAGGAAAGCCAAAGGCCAAAGCCTTATGGAATGAGAATTTTGACTTGTTTGAAAGAAATTTGACTATTTTTTAAATTTTGGACAATCAATATAAATTAAATAATGCAATTCTTAATTTTTGAGTAAAGTATTTTCTTTTTCTTTCCCTAACTTTTCTCCAATCTCTTCAGTACAATCTTTGTACCAAAATAAAGACAGTTAATTTATTATAAGGGAGCAAACTTTAAAAAACAAATCAGCATAAAAACACAAGATGAAGGTAAACATTTCATTTGAGAAAACACTTTGTGATTTCAGAGAAGCAATGAATTTCGTCCTATCATCAATGTCCGTCTTTTCAAACTATATATATTGTGAAATGCTTTGCTAGCCCACTTCCTTATATTATACTTAATTGCCGCAGAGGATGGGATTTGATGTGAGTCAGACTGTTTCTAGCAGAGGAAAAGAAATTTCTTTCCCAGAACTGGAGTCCTAAATTGCCTTAATTAATGCTACATGGTGTATCTAATTAGCTGGCTTGAAAATTTAGCAACCGGTGGGCATAAAAGAGTCACCTGGGTGTTGCTTATAGTGGTTGTTACATGCTGAACCTTGCAGATTTACAGTAGCAATTTTCCAAAGATGACCACATTGAAGGAAGAATCGCAGAGCAATACATCAAACGTAAGAAAAAAAAAAATGTCAGTGGATAAAAAGTAGTGATACATGATGAGAAAATAGTTTAATTCAAATAATTATGTTTGTACACATTTAATCTCCACTTCATTAAACTGAGAACATCAAATCTAAGTGTTGTGGTGTTACTTATATGTAAATCAGATGTATTGTGAAAAACAGATAAATTATCATTGTCTTCTACTTCATTTATTGTGCACCCAAGGTTAATTGCTTGTAAAAACTAGATAGAGCACATAGATAGAGCAAAAAGGCTGGACTAGATCTGTCTAATATTTATTGTCACTTCTTTGCCAACAGGCTACAATATATCTGAAGATGGTAAAACATGCCGGCTAGACTCAGAGTCTATATAATGATTTTTAGACAACATGCTTTATTAAACCTTTAAAAACATTAATATCAGCTCCTTTATCTTTTCTGATGAAGATGCATCTTTATATATATATATAATTTTTTTTTTCTTGATCTTAGTTTTAATTAAATCTTTTGACATGTCTAAATAATCCATGGTGGTCTGGCATAGCTGGTGATCAAATTATGTCCACTGGAATGTTAAATGGCAATGGTGCTGATGTTAGTGCATTGTCCAGCTAAGGCAGCATATTGTGTTATGGCAATGAAAAACAAAGCAGATACAGAGAAATGCAAAGAGGGTTGTAGTGGAAGATAAGTATAACTCACAGCATATGACGCAATTTTTAAGGTTTTCTGTGGACAAGCCATTTGCTCTTGTTCTAAAAGATGATTCTCATTAGTTTCACATATGATTTTTCTTTTAAGCAGTAAAAAATGTCTGTGTGTGGGCACAGCTTTTCTTTTTAATGTTTGCCTGTCATATTTTCATAAACAGTCTTCATGTATCTAATGAAGATGTGGTCACATTGCCAGCAGTTGTAAACTTAAACTACTCCCTAAAGAATAGTTAGCCTTGGTCCACTGACAACTATTTCCTTATTATAACAGCTGTATAGGAACTCACATCTCAAATAAATTACATTGTTTATCAAATCTAGTTATTATGAGCCTTCCCTGTATTTCTTCTTTAAAGAATTTTATAAAACACAAAATAGAAATAGTGTGAGCAAGGAGACAAACAAACAACACAGTGGTCTGCTATGTTAATTAAAGTTAACCTCTAACAGCTCCTCTGTAATTCTAATAATTCATACAGCTTGTTTTCATTGTAGATTAAATCAAGGTCTGGTGTGTCTGTGTGTGTGTGTGTGTGTGAGAACTGCAGAGTGAAAATATCACATCAACTTCTTATGCAAAGTATTGGTGAAAGTGTAAGTTAGAGCTGTTAATTTCCATCCATCCATTATCTTAACATTCAAAATCCTTACATGGTCATGATAGGGACTGGAGCCAATCTCCAGGGTTCATCAGGTTGATTTTTATTTTTAAAATAGTTTCACAGATACACAGGACAATATTTAAGATTATCACTAAAACATGCTTCCTAGATGTTTAATATCTCACCTGTCTTTCTCTGCCCTGTCAATTCATTCAGCTCACGTTTTTATTTTCTCTTGCATCCGACTCTATTTCTTTGAGAAAGTAAAAATAAACAAAATCCCACTTGTTTTTACTTAAGTAAAAGTGAAAATTTCCTGCCACGCCAGAGTAAAAATGTTTTTGGCAAAAAGGTTACATAAGAACAGAGAAACTAGTTGTTTAAATGATATTATTAGATAAAAACGTAAGTAGATATGGAAATAAGGAGGAGCTGTGCTGAGCTCTATAGGACCTGCTAATGGGTGAGCTGGGGAAGAACCAGCAAGAGAGGAGAAGTGACTTTTTTATATGCTTTCCTATGTTTAGCTTAGATACTGAGAAAAATATAATAGTTATCTATTGTTTTCTTACCTGCCAAGTGAATACTGTGAAAAATATTCCTAATGGAAAGACTTCTTGTTGGAGAATGGGAAAGAATCCATTCTGTGTTTCTCACCCAGGTTTTCTGCTAAGATGAACTTTGTTGCCCTTTACATCCTTTTTGTGTATTTGGCCACAGGCCATTTTTATTGCGCCTTTGTGTTTAAATGGGGGTGACAGAAAAGGCTGTTTTTGTTTTAGAAGAGTACATTTTGAAAATCCTTATCCACACTGAGAATTTGAAAAAGGATGATAATTTATCAATCCACAAAACATTGTAGAAGCTACGAGAGTAATTTCCAGTTTACTAGAAGCCGATTTAGCATCTCAAACATCTTAATGCACGTCTCTTGATTTGTCATCTCATATTGTTCCATTCTTGTTTCTCTCCTTTCCCTCTATTTTCTGTTTCTGTGTGAACTGCAATCCAGAAGTCAAACATAAAATTCATGGAGCTCATACCCAAGACATGCACTAAACCAGATCAGTTTACAGAATATTCTATCTGAATATTTGCCTGTTATAGGAAATGTAGTCAGCAAAGGTTACTTTGACCTTAAACGTTCATATGACCCTGTGGTTGTCTGCAAGCTGCCTAGTTCAGCAGCTCAGCAGAGCTGGAGAGGCTACATCAAAGTAATTTCTTTGCACACTACCTAGTTTGCTTAGCTGCTATTTTTATGGAGTCTGTTTATGTCTGTACTTTTATCTTCATTTCACTTCTGAATCGTCCACCTGGAGTCTTCTTGAGAATGCTTCTAGATTGTTCCTTATTTCTCCCCTTATCATATAATCTGCTTTCATTAATTTATTCACCTCCAGTTCATCACATTAAAAATTTTAGATGTTTTTTATGCATACGTTGGTCTTTTTTTTAAACGAGCCATTTTGTTTAGAAAATGTATTGAATATACTAAAGTTCATCTTCTGAATGGTTATTTAAATCTTCTGTATATAAATGTGTCTTCAGTGCTGAAGCATGACCTTGCCATAAATATCCCCTTCAAAGTCCAGATATTTCTTGTTAAAGGTGATTCATTGCAGGTAAAATATGCTCTACACATAACAATATCTCAAGATATTTACTAAATCAAACTTTACATATTTGAACCATTTGAATTTTCTAAAACAATAAATCAAGTCACTTGAATATTGGTGGTGCCTCTCTGCTTGCCATTGTTTCTAAAACTGCTTTAAATGGTGAGTCATATTCCTCTGGTTATACAGGATCAGGAATATTACTAAAACAACTACAGACATCTCCCGATACAGCAGATTCGTCTGTGGAGTCCTGCCAGACAGGAGTGATTTCAGATACAAAAAAGATATTGCATAGAAAAGGATTACTTTAATCTTCAAATCACTTTAAATCCTTCCCATCCATGTAGTGTATTACATTTTTCATTCAAAAGCCCATGCAGAAAGAAAGCCAGGTCAAACTTCTAATTTAATTCACTACATAAAAACATGCATATTGCAGGCCATGTACAGGGAAAAAAAAGAATTTTGTGCATATGAGGGGAAGAAACTTAAGCTCCAAAGGAAGAATAATAATGTTTAAAAAAACATAAAATAAATAAACGATTGTTGCTAAACTGAACATTCCTACCACAAGTTACGGCTTCAGGCAACAGTCCATACCTACCAAACCAGTGGCATCAGAACACAGACATACTGTGGTTGATTTAATCAATTTTTAGAAAAATGCTTGCTTAACCCCAGGCAATCAGTATCACACTGGCAAAACCCACATTGCAACCATATTGCCAGAAGGATTGCCCACGGTGGACAAAAACTGAGCCTTTTTATATCCTCCTATATCCTGGTGCCGGAGTCTGATAGCGTACATATGCAGATAACAACTTCAAAAGATTAATTCTCATCTTCCCAGACATTTTTTTAACAGAAAATCTTCTTGTACTCAGAGAAGCTTACGTCTTTTTTTTTCTTTTCCCCATATAGCCTTCAGCTGGGTGAGAAACCTTCCTTTAGAATGCAACCCGAGGCTGATTTCTGATACGCCTGTTTGATATGCAGAGGTGCTAAATTATTTAGTATGAATCTGTATTTTGTTGTGGAATGAAAGTTGAAAGGAATATTAAAACACGTTTAGCTGCCATCTTTAAAGGCTACTTTAAGTAACATTAATTATATTGACCTTGAAAATTGTGCATTTTAAAATCTGAGGGTTATGTAACTTAAGGTTTCCGCTGATTACCCCTGAAGACATTATATTTTAGTGAAAGAGCACACAATAATTTGAGGAGAGCAACGGAAGCCGGCACTGAATGACCACCGCTTCTCCAAAACCGAACAAATTCAGACAGGGCACACTTTCAGTGTTGGACAATCTAAAATGAAACGATTGCGACTATTTTAATCAATTCTGTTCTTCTCTTATTTGTTACACTATGAAGTGGGCCCTGTGTTTTTCACAGGAAAACCAGACATCCCAGCATGCCACGGGCATTCCTACATAGCTGCCAGCAGGATGCAATGCTGCAAACAGAGCTGCCTCTTTAAGTCTCCTGTGTGGCATGTTAAGCAATGGTAATCTGCCGCAGTGCAGACAGTAAATTCCACTGCATAACTAGTGTCGCCATGACGTCGTACCTGGATGGAATATCATAAAGGCAGATGGACGGATTCCTGCAGACAGCCTCCTGCTCGTGCATGATGTATTCATATCAGAATGCACAAAAGGAGAAAAAAGGCAACCACCACTTGCAGCATCGCCACTTGTCTATGAGCTGCTTGCGAAGGAAACAAAGAGGACTTTGCTTTGGTTGTTTCATCTGGTCAGCATGCAGTTCATCTGCTCCAAGCAACAACTGAGCCAAAGACTATGACATATACGAAGGCCTGGGCTGTATTCCCAGTTCCCACAAGCTTAATGGTGTGCCATGTGGAGTGATGTAATGCTGAACCATTGCAAAACTTGAGTGCTTACCAGCTTTGGTGAGGGTGGTGGAGGGACAGAAAGAGACAAACTACAGACAGAGAGAGAGAGACAGAAGAAGACTCAGAGGACCTGATTACTGCATATCATCTACAATGCAACTTGTACTGGAAAAACTCTCCAGTGAGATTCTCATACTGTTGGAGGATGATAACAGCAACAAAAAAAGCTGGTTTGTTCTGTGGTTCTCCTAATGCAGCTGCCTTACACTGTCAAAGAAAGCTATGTTCACCGCTTGACGTAGAAGGCGACTCTGCAGATGTTTGACAAACTGAAAGCCATTTCGTGCTGTCACAAGTATTTTGGAATACCCTGTAGCAAGGACCTTTAATCCTCTGCAAAAATTATATTATACACAACAGTATGAAAGAGACACACCAAAGCTGCCCTGCTCTAACTGTGGGTTTTGCTTTTATGTTTTGATCATTTTTCTCTCTTTTTTTCATGAAAGATATTAGAATGATTTTTTATTCTTTTCCCCTTCTTTCAGCTACAGAAGATTAAAGGGTGGAGCTCTAAAGCAACGCTTGATAAGACTTCAGCTGTGCAGACATTGCATCTTACATAAGGAAAATAGGCTATGCAAGTGTTACTTGTGACGGCAAACTGTCAAACAAATTTCAACACTAATTCAACAGAAGACAAAAGTAAATAGTAGTTATTTTTTGTCGGTAATTCATGTGTTTTCAAGTATACAGTTAAAGCCGAGAGTATTAATGTAATTAATGCACCAGTAAATTTCCAGATCAATAAATCTTACTGAGAACTGGTGGTAAGATTAAAAAATTACTGTTAAGGCTCTTCATCCTATATAACTGAGCTTGTGCACCACACATCCCCAAAAACACTGTAATTGCTGCAAAAGGTTATTCTTCAAAATGGTGGCTTGGCGAATATGAACGGGAGGTATTGTTTTCAAATTTTAAGTTGCAAAAATTGATAAACCCCCAAATTTTCTTTCCTTGTTTTCTGGGATGAAATACTGGGATGTGAATATTTTCTCAAGGCACTAGTAGCTCCACATTATGTTGAGATGTTTCTTAAAAAATTCCAAACCACAAATTAATTTTACCTCAAAATGTTTGTGCAACCTGCATATGTTCATTTCATTATTGAAATTAAAAATCTAATAAATTTATTTTTATGCACAGTCTGGGGACTTATCCCATGTGGAACAAGCACGTGCAACGAAGAGATTTCCAATACATGTTGTAAACCGTGAGCTAACATCCAAATTACATTATATCATTAAGGAAACATAATTGCAGTTTGTATTTTCAATTATGGTTTAGAGAAAATCATTAGATCCTAGTTGTAATGATTTGATGCTGTTAAAAGGTCTCCTAAGGATACTTTCCTTCATGGCAAGTCTTTATTATTGCACGGCACAGAAATCAATTATAGTTTTATAGAGATTCATGATCCCTTATGAGAAATTCAGCATGGAGCACTTTGCATTTTTACAAGTCTTCATAATGGAAAAAGACAAAAAGAAAACAGTTCACAGGATAAGAAAGTGGAAACATTATTAACAACAGCACTATGAAGCAGAAGAGCTCAGAAAGAAATACTTCTGTGGGATTTCTGAAGTGGTGTGACAAACTTAATATCAAAAGTTTTCTATTTCTATTCAGATCCCCAAGCAATTTGTTGCAGTCCATAGAAACATGCTCTTTACTATGCATGGCGTTCTAATACCTTTGGCCCTTCTTGGACAAAAGGCAGAGCAAAGAGCCAGGGGCATTTCATTTCATGCTCTGCCTCCTCAACCCCAGATGTTCACCTCAAAAACATCTCCACTGATACAGGTAGATGCTTAATGGCCTGCAAATTGCTCCGAGCTCAGGTAATGAAATGCAACCTCTGTATAATTTTAATTGAGAACTCTGGCTGGAAATCAAATGATAATGTGCTGCATGCATGGGAAGTTTTCAAGAAAAAGTGAAATTTGTGCCTGGTGTGCAAGTGCAGCTTGAGCTTAGGGAAATGACTTTCTTCTTTGCCATAGAGCTTTTTTCATTTTAATTGTAGATTGCATGGTATAATAACCAGCTTGGTCATGACTTAACATGCGGCAAATGAGGCAGAGTATGTCTACATCTCTGAATGAACAAAGGTTCTCCATATTTACAATTCAATCTGACGAGCCTTAAAGCTACTCAGCTGTTAAATATGATACCTTAAATAACTCGGTGTTCATCTCGATCCCGCTAAAAAAGCAAATATGCTCACATCCCAACTTTAAGTACTTGTTTTAAGGGCGTCCTCATTTTTATTGCTTAGATTTCTCCCAAACCCCCTAAGTTTTCAATCTTATGTTTTAACTTGAAGGCCAGTAAAAAAGGAATCACAATTTAGAATCATATTTGTGTAGCAAGGTTTTTATGGAAATGCAAGTAAAAATGGCCACTTGTCCCTAAAATATTATGAAAATAAATTAATTGAAACCAGCAAATGGTACTGGTTTTTAACATAATCAACACATCCAATAAACAGATCATTAGGGCAGCAGGGCTGATGGATGATAAGAGTTTTTGCAGGTTTTCTAAGACATTTTATGAATGAAATGTAACCTCTGTATCCTGACAAAAGTTCAATTTATTTAAGACCAACATTCATCTTCTCTAATAAAGTGAAGACATTTTAATGTCTTAATTTGAGATACATACATTTATGCTTTTTTAAAAAGACTTTTAGGAGTGTTCTGCGTGCTCTGGATGACAAGAATCATTTAGTGATAAAAACAAGAATAAAGGATGAGAACAATGAGAGAGGATGGAGTTCTAGACTGATTTGTTGCTAAGTCAAGTTGGACTGAATCTGATGAATTTGACAGCGTGTAAGTGAAAATAAGGGACATGAGGAGAATAGGAGAGAACAAAAGAGAGGCTGGAGGATGAACAGATGAAAGGAGGAGATAGACAAAAGGTGGGGCCGTGTAGAAGACGAGGATGAACTCCATTTTGGCAAAAGATGTTTCCCTGCTGATGACAAAGGAGTTGATAAAAGCAATTGCATTCAGAACTTTATTTTCCATTGCGTGAAATTTAAAAATAGCTCCACAAATAAACAATAGTGGGGATGCCGGTGTCCTCACAGAGCCTGTGTCTGACATGTAAGTGTTTTGGGGGTGACAGTTAAGGGGTTAATTTAGCAAACCTTACGAACTCCATCCTCCAAACAGACTGTGCTAATAAAAGTGGGTCACATTCAACAGGTTTCAACCATGCAGAGATGCTCTGGGTGCACCGCTCTGCAGGAAGCGCTTGAAAGACTCAGAGACAACCAGATGTTGTCAAGTTTTCAAACGAACCCCCCACCTAAGTGACAAATACAGTTGGTGGAACTGCAATTCAAGTGACAGAAAAATAATTTAAAAAATGAATGTGTTTAAAGAAATACAGTAGCTAGTATCTTTAAGGTACAACATAAGGCAAAGTTGTTTACCAGAAAGATGAATTACATGTATTTTGTTCTATCGTTTGACACATGATGCAAAAGTGCAAACCAGAATCCCAGCGAAGTGCCTTCTTGTTGTCTCTTTCTTCCCTTTTCAACAAGAATATGAAATTCATGCACTGTCTGCAAGACAACTCTGAGGTGCTTCACACATTTATGCAAGCCCACGCACGCACACACACATTTACACACACGCTGGTACATTCTCTTAGAGCTTGGTGTGGACCACATCCGAAAGCTCGTTGACAGGCAGCAGGTGATGACGCCAAGGCCAGCTGCCGCTGCCCCACCTCCGCTCAGCTGTCCGAGCTCAGAGGAGCCTTTGAACAGCCTATTACCCCGACACATCACCAAGGGAAAGCAATCAGCTCCAGAGGTACACTTCTCTCACACCAGATGGCGCGGGAGATGAATCGAGCCATTATATTAGTGCTGGATAATTCCTCAGATGAAGCTAATTAAAAAGAAAAATAAGTGCTATCCTCCCTCGTCTTGCTTCCTTTGCGGTATTGACTGGAAACTCTGCGGACACCCTTTATCTTCAAAAAAAAAAAAAAGAAGAAGACAAAGGCAAAGGGAAATCAAACGTTTCTTTGTAACCTGTGAAAACACACCCCAAATAATTAGAATTACAGTGTGATGCAGTTTTGTCTTGGGGGAAAATTAAAGTATTAAAGGCGTTACTACATCGCTACAGTGCTCCTTTGTGTACTTCCGTACAAAGGAGCACAAATGTGTCAAATGTTGGTACGGAAGGAGACGAAAACAAATATTGAAAAAGTGGTTTTCTCATTCATACTGCATGTCAAAGCCACTTAATGGGAGCCCTGCATGCATAATTTTTTATGGGGTGAGTATCTTTGGGGTTTGTTGATAACAAGATGAGAAATTAACTTTGTCTATGTTAGAGTTGTAGTCAGAGCCTTTATGAAAATACCAGACAAAAAAAAGGAACCATGTCAAAGAGCTCCGCAAATACGGTACCTGCTCCGGCTTAAACCCGAGCAGACAGAGACAGGTGACACCGGAATGGGGATCTCAGTTAGCTTCAAAGGATTTAGGTAAACTCTGAAACAGTGCTTATGGCTCTCTTATCCACTTTTGTGTTAATGAAAAGCATGTCCTGAATCTGTCAGTGGAGATTAGGTGAATATCATTACTATTGTCCTTTTGCCAATGTAGATTCACTGAATCCAGAGGGATTACAGTCGAACCCATCCCAACTTGTATTACCTTTCTCCGCCAAGGAAACTTGCACAAATTCTGACTTATCCAGGCTCCTATTTCGTGCTTCATTTTAGCATCCCTAAATAAATACCATGAACATCAAATTGAAGGTAGAACACCTTGACAATGAAGTCTGTTCTCCATTTTAAAGCACAATTGCCCTAATAGATATGCTGGGTTAACTAGAACTACTAAGACTTTTTAAAATGAAATAAGATGATAAAGACTGCAAAAAATATTAGAATTTGAATTTAAAAATACAGAAAAAAGAATTTACTTAAAAGTTTTAAAAATCTACCTAAACGTCCTCTGTGTTAGTCATGTTCTCTGAACAAGTTCAGACAAAGATTCCTCACAGGAAGTTTCCTGTCCCATTTGTTTAAATAGTGCAAAGGGCAATTAAAAATCACCAGACAGAGTAGCTGGATAATAATAATCGAGTACAAGAAGAATAAATCAACAATATAATAACAATTGCTCTGTTTTTGTGTTTTTTACTGAAGGAGGTCCGGTCAACTGCTTTGACTTGTTGATTATGCACAAGAACAAGTGTGTGGAAAAATGTTACTCATTTTTACTGTACAAGAAAAATTCAGTATGAACATTTATATTACAGAGAAGGAAAAAATTTTGACTGTGGAACAGATAGAAAATTAAGGGTTCACATAATGATTCTAGCTTACTTTGATATTTCAGCTTCACGGTTTGACATTTGCTACTTTGGCTTTCTATACTTCTTCTGAAGACTCTCCGAGGATGTTTACATCTCGAATGTTTTCCTGTTTGTTATTATCATGTACATGACTTTCTTCAGTGATGGGGTGATCTTTTATTTACCTTTTTACTTAATCAGACTAAAAGCATTTTCCTCAAAGTTAAATCCTTATGATGTTCCTTCTTAAAATCGCCCTGACATATTTTTCAATGTAACATAAAGGCAAATAAAGCACACTGCCAAGCACACTGAAAAATGTAAGATATAGAGAAAACATGTATTATTTTTTAGTTTACAGCTTAATCGTTGCTCCTGTGTGTTCATGAAAAATTGTGCTAACGACACAGAAAAATACCTGATTTAACTAAAAAAATGTGTTTTCCCTGCTGGGAGACAAACAGGTCAGAACATTAAGTTCAATAGAAAACAAATGTAGTTGTGAAAAGAAACGCTTACAGTTTAACTGCCAAAGATAAAACACACGGATCAGATTATTATCAAATGCTGCTTGAACAGAATATCAAAATAACTGAAATCACAGCAGGTCAGTAACGGGAGCTAATTTGCCAGAGTGACATTTAATGCTTTTACAATTCAAACTCTCTCCATTGTGATCATTTCTTTAAAATGTTCAACTGTGTATTTATAATAATTACAAAGTGATATTCTTTCCCTATGGGTTTAACCTGGCAAAACCTTTCCTACCATGTTACATAGATCCAAGAAAATCTCATTTCACATTAATTCATCAGACTTTACTTAAATAGAGGTGAACAGACAATGCAAAAACGCTTAACAGTGCAGCCTAAAAATGCTTTAAAAAATGATCTCAAACATATTTTATTGTTTAGCAACAAAATATTTCCTTGTTTAGTTTTGTTAAAAAGCCTTGTGAGTTCATTATTCTATCTTGTAATATAGGGTCACAAAGTTCTGCTGCATGGTTTCCACATGGGAATTTTAGAAATGTTCTTCAGAGTGAAAACCAAACCAATCCAAAAGTTAAATAAATAAATTAAAAAAAAACTCTACAAAAGGCTTGCTGACGATGTCAACTTTAAATAGAATAAAACTGAACACATCCACAAAATGCAAATTAGCCAATTATGTAGTCTGTGTAAGTCCAACTTGGTCTAAAATACATCACAGACATGCCAGTGTCTGTAAAACGTAACAGCACCCAAACTTTATTTTAAGGCTCGTGTGAAGCGGTCAGCAATCAAAAGGATTCAGCAGAAGAGTTAAGCTCAAATCCTTTATTGAAATCCTCTTCAATTCTGAAGCTCTGCTGAGTGTAAATCTGCAATTTGGTCCTCCTCACTATTTGCCTCTAGTTTATAAAAGATTCAACTCTTTGGTTTGTCACTTTTCCATTAGTGACAGACAAATGAAGACTGTTTTGGAGACTCACCCCTTCTATAATGCTGTAATACGAGGTATGTGGAATATAAAGCATGAAAACAGCCTCTCCTAATGCATGGAGGATGTCTACAGTAAACAGTAAGCTACAGCAGGAAGAACAATATTTGTATTTCACGTTACAGTGCTTATATGTTGAGCATAAAAAGAATACAGAAACCTATCAGGAAAAGTTGGGGTGTTCGAATTAAGTTCAGAGCTTCACAGAAGACTGAAGGCTTAAATGAGCGTGGCAGTGCAGGTTACTGGCTACAACCACGACTAAGATGAGTTTAAAAATTCATAGAGTATCGATCCTTTCTGTCCAGCAAAGTAAAACAGTAGGTTTAAGGGATTGGTGTATACAGTACCTGAAGTACAATGTTTAATGTACAAGTTGAGGAGGCCATATATTGTTGATCCATCAGGAGGTCAACTGGGGTCTTAGCTATTACTTACAGAATGTAATAGTTCTACAGCCCTTTTTGTTTTTCGTTGACGGTGACAATTAACAAGGGTGGGATGAGGTGTTAATCTTTCTGTTTTGTTGGACAATATAAAATAAATTTATTATTGTAATTTTCACAAATTTATTAAGTTATAAGCAGATGTTTATATACACTGTATTTAGACACAATCCGTTTTTTCTCACTAAAAAAAAATCAGACTGCACTTTATGTTTATGATAGGTGAGATTTACACAACTATTTCTATTTGTTGAAATTATTTTACTAGTTATTTAGCCAGATAGTGATAAATAATTATGTGCAGACTTGTACTGACATCAACTGAATGGACACTGAGCAAGAAAGAACCAACTGCTCCAAACATAGCATAAATTGGTAGTTAACTAAACTGGAAATTTGTCTGTTGTAGTCAAAGGAAAATGTAAGAATCTTGCAAGCCTTGGAACTTCAAATGTTCCCACTGATTTAACTCGTTATATGTCTTCTCATGCAGTTTTAACTTTATCTGTATTTCTGAGTTTGTTTTTGTGGGTAGGAAGAACCAAAATGACAAAAAAACCCAAATGGAACTAAATCAAGGAGTCAATCTGAACAAGCGCAGATTATTGTTTACAGACTAACCAGTCATGTTATTCTGATTTCTTGGGGGTGTAAAAGGAAGTTAAAAACCAAAATTATTAGAGTGGTAATTTGTTTCAGTCTGTATAACTATAATTCCATGTCAGTAATTTACCCTGCCTGCCAATAACAAGGTATCATGCAAATGGCTTCGGAAGTGCCACTTTTGTCACTTCAATAAATGGCTGTACACAACACATGCATCTTCCAACACCATGGACACGTCAACAGAAAATTATCAAGCACTTGTAGTGGAACGTACACTGTAGTCTTTGAATGTCTGCACAAGCTGCAGTTTCATCACACAGTGCCTGTCAGACATGATTGATATACAGACAGTGTGGAAAATGAGTCCTAAATGGCCCAAGCTCTTGTCCGAATTGTAATTTCCACTTGACGATGTGATTACGCGGACTTGCTGAAGGGATGGGAATGTTGTTGTTGTTGTGCCTTTTCTCCAGTGCTTTTCTTATCAAACTGCTGGACAGAACAGTGTTTGGAAGGTTTTTCTTGCAATTTGCAAAACACTAACCCGCTGCTCGCGTTTGAGCACTAATGCTACAATCATTAAAAAAAAAGAAGGATTTCGTCCATAAACCTCAACTTTCAACCAACAGTGTAGGAGCAAATTAGGAACACACAAAAATAGTATATGCAAAACAGATAAGAATATGTTGTAAATGCAACCTTGAAATGCTAATACTGCTGCGAGTCTCGAAACTTTCTCTGACAGATACTCAGCACAATAGTTTGATGTTTATGTAAATCATATCTTGGTGACAGATGTAATGCCATCTTTGTGTCTTTGGCTGGGCAAACAAAAGGAAAAGCGGGAAGGGGAGAGTAAGTGCTGAAGAGCTCGTCTATTGTTTCGACAGCTTGTGTCCCTAGCATCTGGCATCAAGCGGCAACAGCACGTCAAGATTAATGAAATGTTACTCTTATTCATCTACGGCATGCTGTACAGTATATAAATATATACGCCTTTAAAAACTGCAGGGACACATGTAGTGCCCAGCAGTCGGTGGGTGTGCTGTCTCCGTTTAGGAAACTTTCTGAACTTTCAGGGCTGCAAACTCAAAAAGACGAGGCTTCAGCTGTACTGTACCACAATTTAAAAACAAATGCTCAGCTCACGGTTTAGCGACTAGATAATCTTAATGTCTTCCTCGCTATATACTGAAGCTTTAAATTCCAATCAATGAAGTGAAATTAAAGACCATGTGAATGACTTTTGGTGCGAGTCGACTGAGCGGACTTGTTAGTGGGAGCAGGGCCATGGTGACAAGAGCGTAACACAGACTGCTCCCTCACTTTCCTCTTCCCATTTAATTTTCCAATCCACTTCCCCCACATAGTTAGGAGAAGTGACTTTTGTTCTGGTTTGATACACCATCTAATGAGAGCTACTAAGAGCCTGTTGAAATCATTCCTTAATAACACATTCTGAATGCTCTGAGTGGGGAATATTTTTTTCCCTCTATCTCCCCATTCAGGGCTTAATATATTCTTTCGTTCGCATTTTTCCCCCATTTTCCTTCCTTTGCTTTCATTAACTGTACTTCTGCTAGAAGAAAATATGTTTTGAAAATCATCACACTTTGATTTTATATGATTTTAACAAGAAATGCATTTTGGTTTTTACTGGCCGAGCTGCACAGACATCAGCAGAAGATCATAAAATAAGCCGCATATGGGTTCGGGATTTTCTCTACAAAGATTCACTGGAAGAAATATTCATGTAAAAATAAGCTCTTATCTCAATAAAGCCATAGGATTTACCAAGTAGACTTGATTTGATCCCAAATTGGCAACACATCTGCCATGAAAACTTATTATAATCTCGTTTTGAGGCAGGCTGCGTACTGTAAGGGAACGTGATGCTTTCTATAAATAATTAATTACTCACCACTATGTGTAATCACTAGATGCACTATTGAACTGATAAGTACATGACAGCAGGGCTTGTCCATCCTTAATCTATTCCACTTGCTTGACATACTCCATCTGTAACAAGAACAAGTGACCTGACCTCTCTGGCAGTATTTCTGTCTGCTCGAAACTCCTCTGTGATTTAAATGTTATCTGTTTCAAAGATAATGCACCATTTCTTCCACTTCCCCGGGCTGTGGGTATTAGTTACAGTTGAAACACTGGTTGGTATTCCGCTTTGAATCTTGGAATTGTGTCGGCACCTTGAGCTTTGATTGGATCTGTGCAAATACATGTATATGCAAATTTGCCAGACATGAGTTCTTGCTCAGGGTGAAATGGAAAACAGTGGTTGAATTCTGACGAGGCTTCTGCATGGACTTTCTCCCTCCTCCTCTTCTTCCTCCTCTTTTTTCTCCTTAGAGAGCAGCATTTGGTGATCTATAAATTCCCAGTAAATCTCAGAGCCTGGGTGCCTTCCCTGACATTTCCACACTCCCACATAGCATATTTTTAAGCAGGTAAAATCCATAATCTGTGTCAATGGTATCACACGGTCTATTCACAGGGGGCCCAGTGTGCACTAAACTGGCCAAGAAAGCAGTACAGAGGCTCAGAGAAGGTAAAAAAAATGTTTGTTCTTACCTCTGTTGTTGTACATGTTTCAAGGCCTACAGCACTGCTGCTCTTACAACAGCAGAGACAATCTAACGGTCTGCATTTAACTCTATTCATATAACCAGACTAACTCTGACCACATTCAAAAATCCATTAAAAATGCCAACTTTGCATTAAATTATCGTAATTTACAAAATCATGCAAAGTTGGCACTTTTAATGGACAAAAGTGTCATTATTTACCGAATGACACTTCATGACAACTGTCATAAAGATTCATAAAGACGCCTTCATGTTCATGACAGGTGTTATGTCATGTTTATGACAGTGTCATGTTAGTATGCACACCCCTTCAAATAAAGTGTCAAAGTGTCAAAATATTACTCTGTGTAATACATCTGTAAAATATTTGAGTGTCACGTTTTGATTTTAATTACCAGAAATATTTTTACTATATTTTATTTTATGTATATATATATACAAAACAGATAATAATATATAATAATATATATATATATATATATATATATATATATATATATTTAGATTATGTCATGTTTAAATATGACAAAACCATGATAAAATTTCACTTCAATACCTTAAAACCACACTCTAAATGCCAGATGTCTTTTTTAATTGAACAATCTGGGTTGTCCTCAGTAGAAGCAGTTCTGCAAACAGGCTGCAGTACTTGCTATGTGGTGGAAAATAGCACATAAAAGAGAGGATTATGTAAAAGTCCCAAGTGAATGGGAAACACTTTGTTGATTGTCTTCAAGTTTGAAAGGTTCGTTTTAGTTCCAATTAAAAAAAAAAATACTGGTTTGTTATTTTTGTTTCAGACAGAAACTAGTGGATGGATTTTTTATTATTATGTCACACAGCTAATTATGATTTATGTCCTGTCTAACTAAAATAGATGAAATGATAATCTCAGTTATGCAAAGCAGAAATAAAACCATATTTGTTTTTAAATTTGAGTTATTAAAAATACTGATCTAATATTGTGTTTCTGTAAGTTGTTAAAGTCTTCTGTGTTTCCCAGATTTGCCTTTTATAGCATAATCAAGTATATTACTTTCAGTCTTACATAACGGAAAAGAAACCTGATTTTGCATTTTGACACATTGAAGTTGGACTTCTGTCTCTTTAAGAACCTCCTACTCTTTCCAACTCCATGTTGAAATTGTCTAGTGACATATCAGCAAATAGTTTTTATCCTTCAACAAAACAGATCAGCTTCATCAGTAAAAGACTAATATTTCCATATCTGTTGCTAGTGACCGTCGATCGTTGTTCTCTAGATAGGACATGATGCCAGGTCACATCTGATCCTGTTTTGGGATTTAATTCAATTGCATTTGACTTTGCCTGGAGATTTATACACTTTTCTCAGAGCAAATGCGCATTATTGGATCATTTTCTTGTCAACTGTGTTTAACTATAGTTGACTTTATTTTAATTAATTAATTAATTACTATTTCATCTTAAAACAACAAAAGCAAGGATACATCATTTTACATGTAGCAATTGAATACAAAGAGTCTGTGGAAACACCTTCACCATTTTTCTTACATGACATCTCCATGCATCCTCATCATTAGCTGCATTGCTCCCTTTATTTTCACCCATAGGTAAGAAAGGATAAACACATACGATGCACCTTAAAAAAGTAATTATCACACTTTGTGCATGCAGCCCGGTATTGTGATGGTGCTAATCATCAGTCTATCAGGATATCTGTTGTTAATCTGTGTTGACATGATAATTCCTGTTGGTTCAGTTTGAGGTGTTTTTGAGAACCTTCACACAGCAGGGTAGCATGACTGCGTGTGTGTATGTGTGTGTGTGTAGGTGTGTGTGCGCGTCTCTTTTTCTGGAAGAAATAAGAAGCAGATGCACTCAGTGTCACAGCCTGTTAACACTGCACAGATTGTTAACGGAAAAGATTGTAACAGACCTTATGTTTCTTTCCTTTTTTCCCCTTATTGTGTCCCTAACTAACAAGTGAAAGGAGAAATTACCTGATTGATGAACAAACTAATTCCTCACATGTAATTAATACACTGCTAATGGCCGACCATTTGTCTTTCATGCTGTGCAGTAAGAGATGTAGGGCAAAATGCAATGATGAAGGTTCCAGACCGAGCTTTCTGGGATGTGGAAGATTGTGTTTCTTCTGTAAGATTTTGTTACTTAATGGCTTTTTGGGAAGCCTTAGGGATATGTAATGGACCATGTAATGGATAAAGGATGATATTGATTGGCATGTGTTGACTTAACAATTTTGATGCAGAGAATTTATATTGATAAATGGAAGAGGATGCTACTGTGAGAAACAAATGCAACTTTTTTTTCTTGTTGTTGTTGAGTGCAATGAATAGTTAAAAGCCAGAGACATAATCGATGACATTGCCATAGAAACAAATGTGCGCAAAGAGTAGATAATGGAGGATAATGTGGAAACTGGTAGGGACCATGAAGATGAAATGCGTAGGAGTATAAGGGCCATGCTTTAAGTTTTCTTGAACAGCACAAACATGGCACAAAACAAGAAAGTGCTATAATGAGGGGCTATGCCAAGTGAAGTTCACAAGATAAAAGAGGAAAACTCTGAAAACAGACATTCAAACACAATGAATGAGGAATCAAAGAGGAACTTGCAACAGAGCTAAAATTACTGTTTGATTAAAAATATGTTCCCTGAGGGATCAGTGCAGCTCATTGATGATTAACACAAAGAAACAAACCCTTCTGCATTTCATTTAAACTTTTAAACAAGTCGGATTATTCGATCAATAAAATACACGGTCAGTCAGAAAGGTGAAGGGGTAGCGCACGTGTAATCGAACTGTCTGACTTGGCACAATGATAGTGATGGAACAAGTGGAGAGAGAAGAAGGGAAGAGGAAGAGAGAAGCGAGAGATGGTGATGAATGACCCAACATCCAGCATAGTATCATATCTCTGTGGATTAAATGCTCTGGGAAGCTGGCCCCAGAGTGTGCTTGTGCATATCATTAAGGCCCACGAAGAGGAGGAGGAGGAGGGCATGTTGAAGCTGCTGCGTGGCCAAGTGCACTGGGAGGCCACGTCTCACAGCTGGTGCTCAGACTACGAAAGGTTTGTGAAAAAAGGATAAGGTTTTATAGCTCGCGCACTCCTTTTTTTATCTTCACCGAGTATTTGAGATGATAAACATTTCATCTGGACAGAGGGAGAAAAATCAAAGTAACCCTGCAGGACTGGGTTGTTGTTTGCGTCTGAGTGCGTGGGTTGCTTGCGTGCGTGCAAGGTTTAGCTCGTGTGTACTTTACCTGGTGTGCTCGCAACCCGTGTTGTTCTTCCGGAAGGCACTTTAAAAAACACACTATGTCAGATATTGAAGCCTACTGTATAATTTGGCGGGTCTGTGCATGGAGGCCGGCTGTGATATGAGTCATTGATTACACATCAGCTTAGTATGCTGCAGTGCAGACCCCTACATTGGTGGAGAAAGCAACTTGAAGCCCCCAATCAATAGCTGCAACCCTGTGAAGCTTTCCGTCAGGTCCAGAGCGAAGAACTTCCCACCTCTCCTCTGTGCCTGGGCCTAACCTTTTGCAGGGAGAGGTGATAGAGAAGCTCATCATTTCTAATGAGGAA
Organism: Micropoecilia bifurca; assembly: GCA_903067075.1. Taxonomy (NCBI): domain Eukaryota; kingdom Metazoa; phylum Chordata; class Actinopteri; order Cyprinodontiformes; family Poeciliidae; genus Micropoecilia; species Micropoecilia bifurca. Next base: position 42,854 of record CAEGAF010108229.1, on the reverse strand, counting down.
TTAGCGATCGGGCCAGAAGAAATGACTGTCAGTAGCACATTAAGGAGTCCGAAAGCTCTTGGAGACAGAGAAGCGCCAAACTGCATTCACATGGGAGCAGGAGATTCCTTGAGCAGCAGATGACAGGGATTAATGGCTGTGCAGGAATCCCTAACGATAAGAAAACATATCTGTGTTCTGTTCATTATTTTAACGTTGTCAGTTCATCTTGAGAAAATTTATTTTTACAAGATTGCATATGCTTTATTCACGTCTCTTCAGGATTATTGGAATTCTTTATTATACTGGTCTAGATCAATCATCCCTGTATTAACTAATAGTCCAGAGAATACAGTAGTTTGACTTCTAACTGGTGAAATAGAAGCATGAAAACTATGCTCATTGGCTTACTGTCATTGCATGGTTTTTGGAGTTTATTTGCTCACTTTTAAAGTGCTAATTGGCCTGGTTGCATCTTATACATACTCTCCATAACATCCATACACCTGCTGTGGCCAACACAATACTGCTCTTGTTTTTTATCCAAGAAGCATTTTCTAGCTTTAGTTTTTGACTAAAACTAAAAAAAGAAACACTCAGCAAGAAATTACTGTTGTGGCATTCATGAATTAAACATATCTAATGAGAGGGTCCCACCAATAAAGAGTGGTTGGTGCAAGTGTTTTTTGTTTTTGCAGTGTTTCACTCAAATTCACATAACACTTCTACTTATCTTGTACACTGAAAAAACAGGCACATCACATGTGCATCACATCACACATGTGACTTTTATATGTCTAAGTCGTTAAATGGGGAGTTTGGGGGGAAAGTGAAGTAGGGTGCGCTTTCTTTGAAATTTACTTGATGTTGTGACTAAAGAAGACAAACTGACTTCTTCAAACAAACAAAAAAAATCTGCTGCATCTGGAGACTTTTCTTGATGAGAGACCAACAAAGAAAAGTATGATATTTCCAAGAAAAACATATTTTTTGAGTAATTTGCTCACTTAAAAATGTAAAACCCAAAGATGAAAATAACAGGAATGAGAAGAGATTCACTTAATACTAAGTGGTAGAGTAGTTCCTAGTAAAAAAAAAACAACAGTGTCTTTTAAATGCGTAAAGAATGGATCTACAAGATCCAACTCACATTTAAGACCTATCTGTACAGATCATTTCCATTTTGTCACATCGGTGGAACTTTGCTGATTTGACTTAGCTACGACTTGTAATTTTTATTGTAACCTAACCTAACCTAAAATGAACTTACTCCAACACAAGACATATGAACAGTTGCATAGCCCACTTACCATATGCTCAACCTTGCAGATAATTTAGGCTACAATGTAGGATTTTGTTGGACTTGTCTCATAATACACACTTGCATATATTGCAGGATGGGGATTACAAGGATATTGTTTGTTTTGCGTATGGAACGCATACATTTGGATTCTTGTGGTGGTCTCCTTAGTGCGTCATTTGGATGCATTTCTCTGCAATGTTTGATTTTGAGTGGTCGTTTATAAGTTATGGTAACGTTTTATGTCTCCTGTACAGTTGATCAAATCCAGGAGAGCTGTGCTGTTCTGGCTGCCTCTAACCCCATCAAGTGGGAAGTGAAACTGCAGAGTAATCCTGCTTCACCTGGTGTTCATTGGTGTGGTGATTCATTTGTTGCCTCTGAACGTTGCTACATGGTTAATCAATACTTACCTTGTATTTTTTTCTGTGTTCCTAGACAATCCCAAATACACATTGACCTAAATAAGAGCAGCAACTCCGAGCATCATCCTTACCCAACCGGGATCAGGGAACTCACTTCTGACATGAAATTACATGGATTGCTAATATCAAAACATTGTAACCATTTTTTAAGAACCATACAGTAGCCCCATGTAACCACAGAACAAAGCAACATCCAGAGGACTGAACTTTAAAGACAGAACTTTTAGCAAAGCAGAAACTCGCTGAAGCTCTAAAATCAGAACCAGTGCAGTTGTTTGAAATCACATGATGCATTTCATGGTAAAGAGATGAATCAATCCAAATGACAGAAACACATTCACAGCTAATTAAAAACGTAATTGCGTGCACTTTACCCATTTAGAGGAAGATGAATGTGAAATCATTAGGCATCCTCTGAAAACCAGATGTTCATTAAATTATGTCTATACAAGTGCCATTGTTCAATAGATTGCCAGAATATATGCTTACAGTAAAATGCTGGCTAATTCACCCCTTAAAGCGCTTTAATTGATTTGAGCCTGCAAAAATAACACATTACCAGCACAAATACCCCATTTCTACTGCACAACATCAAAAAAACCAGAGCCAGCATGAAAGTTAACTATTATCTCTTCCATTTCTTTCTGTGATTCTAAAGCTCATCCATTATTAAGATCAATTCAAGAATCTGAAATGAATCGTGAATGAATAAGAAGTCTGATTAGTCTCAAGAGAAGGATCCAGTTGCCAGGCAATGTTATTTTTTAATAAATAATATCCTTAACCTCTAAACTTAAGAGTGCAATATGCGTTTGATGCATGGTAATCACAGCAGAGACAAGGCTACATTCTGCTTCTTCTGGCCTCAGACAAAAACATCTCTGGAGAATGCAGCAATTGGGCCCCCACTCTCTTGCACTCTCTCCCCTCCCCCTTTTCTCTCAATTAGCCCCCACTGTGCAACTCATTGGCTTTGCTGTAACAGTCCCTTAACAATACTTACCCGGCCTAGTCATTACTCAGTTCTACAAGACAGGGACTGCCATCTGCATATTTAGAAGGGATAAAGCAGAGTCTGATAAAGATTATCTCCAATCCTGGGGCTCCCTGTGAAGAAAAAGAGACAGGCATTTTCAAATTTGCACCAGGGAAGCCCACATTTTTTTCTTTTCTTTGGAAAGGTTTCATCTCTAATAATCCTGGGGTGGAAAGCCAAAACCAAACATGTTAGAACAGCCTGTCAGCAGAATTTGAGAAATTTTATTTAGGTGTGGTAAAATTAGATCCAATTAAAGAAAGAAAATCTGGATTTCAACTATTCTGATCCATTTTTTGTGAAACACCATCTCCTATTTTTTCTCTGAAATCTTGTGGCACCTCATGGATTGTGGTGCCCTGAGTGGGAAGCCACATTAAAATAAAAACCATCATTAGTTTCTAACTTTCATGCTTTCAAATACATACATACAAAAGCTCTGCTTGTATGATGTCTCAAAAAAGATTTTTAGTCTCCAGAAAGCTTGGTAACCATGGATTTAAAACCAATTTTTGACCATTGACAATCAATCAATCTGTTCATTTCAGAGAAGCTCCACAAATAAGAAACACATTTTCAAGAACAGGCACTGAAAAGAACCAAAAAGAGTGTCAATAGTAAAAAATAAAACCTTACATGTTGCAGTTTCTCAAAGCGTGTCCTTTCCTTTACCCACGTACATTGAAGTGTGTCTGACTGCGTGGGAAGAGATGGGGAGGCACCACAAATACATGGTAATGCCCACTGTGGTCTTGCCTTAATGTCATTTGTGATTTTCACAAAACTTAAGCAAAAATGTTTTGAATTCTTGTTAAAACCACCTACATATTATTTGTCTTCCCTTGAGATCTTACCAAGTTAGGATCCAACGTTGGCCATGAAACACAGATTCTTTGTTTTAGACTGCCAAACAGGAGTGACAAGCTGGAAACAAAAATCCTCTAATTTTGTCACTTTCTACTTTTTTTTATTTTCACTTTTAGCTCATGTAGATTGGATATTTTCAGCTCTGAGACAAGATCAAAAGCTATATCTCTGGGTTGTTTTACTGGTAGACAAAGAACAATGGCCTTATTTTAAATTTCGTATTTGCACTTGCATATTCTCCTCTTTTATCCATCTTCCTTTTGTGCTACAACAATTGTAATGTGTTAGAATGTGCTTTGGTTAGTCACAACTCTTGATGCTTATTGGTCTAGTATACATCAATCATGCAGAACAGATGAGAAAATAAAGTCAGCCTGTCAATACTTTTAACTTTTGTTTTTTGACTCAGTGTTGACTAATCTAAAAGTAAAAATGCTGGAGTAAAATTAACAAATAAATACATGATAGCGACGAAGTTATATGTAAAGGATGTAAATTAGATGTTTTTAGCTTATTTTTTGCTTTTGTCCCCTTTATTTTATTAGTATTAACTGAATAAATTTAATTGTTAATGGGGTAAGGATGTCTGATTAAAAGCTCTGCAGATATTGCTCCTAAGAAACTCAAACAACATGCCTCTAAAAAGGTTGTGTAAAATTAAGAGTCAGACGCCATGTGCTGAGCGACTACCTCTCCCAGTCGCTCCACTTGTGGGGCTCATAAGGAGGCCTGATGAACATTCACTAGGTGGCAGTCAAGTAACATCAAACCATCTGGCTAACATATGCTTCCACGCATATATCAAGAGAAGAGAGATGGACTGATAATATAGATTAATGCCATTTTCCCTGTTTTATCTTTGCATCAAGATGTATAATTTATTATTTTTTGATGAAAAGAAATAAGTTTAGATTAAATGCTTCTGACGAGGCTGATCATCTGTTTTTTTTTTTGTACATGAGACTGTCATTGTTTTTTCCATGATTGGACTTGGCCGCAGTGGGTTTGCTGAGGAGAAGCTGCCTCTCTGTCTCTTTCTCTCTCTCTCTTTATACTTTAAGGATCTGTAAATTGCCCAAGCTGTGTTCCTTCCTCTGATATCTACCCACCTGAAACTGCTGTTCCTACACTTCACTGAAGCTATTATAGAAAAAGACTTTGGCAGATCAATGAAATCCCCTTTAGATGAGAGAGAGCCATACAGGCATTTTGATCAATGCCAGATCAATTCCACTGTTTTGCCCAAAACCTTGAGCCAAATAAAAGTGAGACTTCTTGTTGAGAAGCAGCAGTTGCCAATAATAATAACAGTGTCTGAGTCAATGGCAGCCTGTATCTGTTTTCTGGCTACAGTATATCGTCTCCATGGCTGGGTTCGGGACATACCTGCTGGTCTCCCTGTCTGCATGTTTCCCCATCTTCTCTCTTTCAAACGTCTAGCAGTGACAGGTGCTTCAGTGCAATCTGAGCTGGCAACTTACATCAAAGCTCTCAACGTTTCCTAAAGAGGAACTGAAAGTCTTCATTAAAGAGACTCTGCATGGCTACATCTGACAAGACTAAGTGCTGTCTGTAACTGAGATGGCAGCAGATTGAGTGAAGGAGTTGCAGTCAGATTCATTGTCACTGTGCTATATGTTCTTCATCAACAGCTACTGACAGTGCAGTTTGGTGGATTAGCATTATGCATCTGTCTAGTGTTGGTGGAAGAGTAAAGGATGTGGAGACAAGCTACAGTCTTGTTTTCAGAACTTGTGATTTTTTTTCGTAAATAAGAGAGAGTTTACCAGAGATTACACTATTCTGGACATATTTCAGAGTTTTCTGTTCATAAAAAAAAATAACATATTTTCCAGCTCACATTTGGCTAATGCTGGAGTGAATCAACCTTGGATTTTGGCTTTCTACACAACTGAATCTGCGGCAAACACCACTTTATCCCCAGCTAAACCAGGCTGCACTAGATTTGTTGGACTTATTGAAAAAATTCCACTGCATGAGAGATGCCACCCCTGAAACGCTGTTTACACTTTACATATCCACTACTGCTACTGAATCGATGCAAATGATACTGTAATGTTGCTGCAATGTCAAAGTAATAACATTAATTAATCTCAAACTACACTATCCAGATCCTGGGTCTGAACTAATAGCAAGTAAGACTGAGCTGACTGCAGCTTCTACTGTCTTTGTATGGAGCGCATGTTCCCTCAGGTGAGGTCCGTGACACCGCAGAGCCGAATATATCTGCTTGAACTGAATCTCAAGAAGTTAGGAGTAAAAACAGAAGAAAAACCAACAAAAATAATTTTATTTACTTTGTAATATCATAACAGTTTTTCAATATGTTCGGTTAGTTTTTCCCACCATTAATCACATATACAGTTGCACATTTTTTTATAATGCTAAGATCTTAAAAATAATCTAAACACCTTTTTTAGGAGAAGAGAATAAAATATATTTTGATTGAGATTCATCAACACGATTAAAGATTAAAATCTTTTCAATGTTGTAAAGAAAACAACTAAAAGACAAAAACATCTTAATGCTAAAATTCCGTGTACGTGAACTGTGCACAATTTAATTTAAAGCATATGGGTTATACAAAATAAGAAGAGGAAACTAGCTTCATCTAATTTAAATTTCACAATATCCAATTTATTCCTTAATGTTTGGACACATAAAACTCATTTCAGATACACAAATGTACAGGGTAAGCTTAGAAACAGTTTCTGCATCTCATTAAAATCTTTCCCATAGTGCTTCACAATATCAACTTGTCTGACAGTTTTGAAATGTGTTATATATGAGATTATTATTTTTTTTTATTTCCAAAATACATTAAATTTTTTTGAAGCTATAGTAAAAACTAAAAAAATAAAAAAATTGCAAAAAATTTACATTCATATTTGCTGTTAATTTAATCTCTTTATATCTTCAGCCTTGTAGTTAACGTTGGTACCTTTAACAGAGAATGCCAACAACTATTATTATTATTTTGCACTTGAAACAAATCCTCTGCTCTGGTCACAACACGCTTGGACTCCTCTGTGGACTGAAGGCTGGAGAACAGCATGGCAGTATTTGCAGAGTCAAGTATGCTCATCCTGTGCTCTGCACCAGAGCAATTCGGGAGTTGTTAATACATTTCTGTGCTTCTCCAGCTGTCCACAGCTTCAAAATTATATATTTCCACCAGTTGAAAACAAGAAAAACACATCTGAGGTCTTTAATAATGTAGACAAGGGAGACACTTTGCCACACCCGCACAATGCATCCAAAAATTAGTGTCAAACGCATGCAGAGTGTGAAATGGCTTGGCTGGAAAAGACAGACTGAAAAATAAATATGTCAAACGTATTGGCATTCGGCATGAATAATGGATATTCTAATACATGAGCACGTTGTATTGTATTGCAAAACAGCCATATGAAATACACATAATCTAATTAGACAATGTTCTCGGACATGGCACAGCCGGTTTTTGATCAATATGTAATAAGATCTAGTATCAATTAGTAATGGTCAGGGGTGGAGATTTAGCAGCAGGAGGATTGTGAAGTCTAAAAGGTAAGTAAAACTGCTGGAAAGCTACTGTGGCATCCAGAGGAAACTAATCACACAATAAAGAATTAAACACACCATTTATAAGGTGCAATATTGAAAGTTCAGATTTACTGCATCAGCTATGCCCACTCTATTGATTAAAGGAATTATGTCTGTTTGGTTTCCGACTCACATCTATGTAGTAAAGACTGTCCATATGTAAGAGGATCGCCTCAGAGAAAGTGATTATAAACCCATTTTTTAAAAAAAATATTTAATGTACTTATGACCAGTTTTCTTTTTTCCTTTTAAATGTTGTGTGAGTTTTTCAATATACAAACTTTCTTTCTAAATTGAAAACGGCAAAGGAATTACATCTGGAAAAGTATGACAGTGTCACTTGGATAACTAACAAATCAACTTGCCATACAGGATGACTATATTATGAAGCGCTGGTATAAGGGTTATACAATCCACTTTTCAAAGTTACTACCCTGGCTTTTCACTCAAAGTGTGAATTTAATCCTGAGTTATATTCATATCTATCAATCCTCTCAAGGCCACAAATCAGTGCGGCTCAAGGATCTCTGGCGGGGACATGCTGAAAAGTCCGATTGCTATCTAACCTGTTTGGCTGCTGGAGGAGGCGATCGGCCTATTTCTAACACGGGGGGCAATGCGTTTGCCTGCTTGCACTTGTGTACGAGAGTGTGTGAAGGGAAGTCACTGAAGCAAAGACAGAGCGTGCACTTGAATGATTGAGGTTACCTGGGTGACCTCATAAACCAAAACCCATGGCAGTCTCCCAAGGTGAACGCTGAATTATGCCGTCATTAAAGGACAGGCCCAGTTGCCAAGGTTAGTATGTAAAGTATAATCATCCTCCTCCCTCTTCTTCCAGTCTCTCATTAGTCCACCTCACAGGGCCAGAACAGATTATACCTTGAACTTGCTTGCCAATTGCTCTCTGCTCGCTGGGATTGGTTCTGCTACAGGCCATTTTAATGCCCTCCCACAATCGACAGTTAGCCGGACCTACGATTGTACAGGTGTTGAATTTACATGCGCTCGCAACAGTCTGCATGTACTCTGGGTATGTGTGTGTTCCAGGCTGCATAGAGCTCACAGCAGACAGATCACAGAATTTGTCCCATAAAAAATGAGGGATGATATGACTTACAGCCGCATTATGTCCTAATTTATAAAAGAACCGCTCGGATGAGGCCCGCTGGCATTTCAACCGTTTGTTGAAATTAGGATCATTTGTTTTGTTTCCCTTGGCACTGTGTGCTGATTCAGATCCTTCTCGCTAAAAAGGGTCTCTGTAGCGTTTTAAGTGCAATACCACATAAATACTGCATGTGTCAAATGCAACCTCTCTCTTTGAGAGGCTATGTGTTGAAAGTATTGGCAAACAAATGCTTGCTGCTATCAAACATGGACACAATCTGGCATTAGATCACAGTGGCACACACAAAAGCTAAGTTAATGCAATGCTGGAAACAATAAAGATTTTATTATTAAGGAAAAGTAATGAATTAATTCATTGTTATTAGAATTTTCTTTTTTCTGTGTCACAGATACAGTAAAAGAGTTAATTAAAAATAAAAGGAGTTTTTTTAAAATTGTTTTTAATTACTGTTTTATTTTCCATATTATGTTGATTTGTAGCACATAAAAAGAGATTATATGAAGTAACTGTATCGGTACAATGTAACTAACTGCAATAGAAAGCAGCTCAAATTAAATGATTTCAGCTTAGAGAAGCAGAGAGAGGTTTTATTCAGAGTTAAGCCTGTGTCACTTCAGTGTGAGGTAAGAAATCCTAGTCAGAATAACTTTCTGTTGCTAAGCTAATGTTGTTCAAAGTAACCACACTTCATTGCACCCTTGTTAAAAAGAGACTTGCAATAAATCCAGGTTTTATTGTAGTAACCTGAGCTCACTCTAAAAATGAAAAAAAAGTCATCAACAAGAGCAAAAAAATTATTTGAGTCTTATATAAGGGGAAGTAAATCCCATGGTAAATATGGTTATCATGGGCAGAATTACAGGTGGCTAAAATATTCTTTTCATTTTTTTAATACATAAGTTATAGAAGTGACATAAATGTAAAGTACATAGTTGCATGAAAAACTGTGAACGTTATGAAATTTCGATGTGTAAGCTTTTATAAGTCCACCCTTTCTGACTAGTCAACACTATTTTTTTTTCATTCTGACATTTGTGTGCCGACAGTAAAACACTGATGTTTAACGACTCCACAGAATCCCTTTAGAAAAATTCGAACTACCCCTTTAATGGTTTCTGTAGTGAATGAGTTTCAGTCTCGTAGAATCTTGGCACAGTTATGTCTACAGACTGTTTGTGTTTTCATAAAAGTGATAGATAATGTTTATCCACTTTTCCACTTACGGTTGTCAATTGCCTGCTAATCTTGGTATTGGACGTCAAGAGCGGGTATTCATTTCAAAACTGGCTGTGACACACAGCACACTTCAATCTACGAGCGCTTTTTGGTTGGATGTACAGCTGCTAAAAACTACCACATTCTGGCTCCACTGATGTGTCTCCTCTGAGTTACTTGTAGAGTACGCTGCCTTTCCATTGAGTCAAATTCTTTTTTTTGTGGCTTTTAAGACAAAAACAAAGCTTGTATATCAGGTAACTGTTCTAATGTAGAACATCGCGGATTTTGACAGTGCAGCCCAATCCCCAGAAGAGAAGAAAAACTGTTTCACTTCTGTTTGGGTGAGAAAAAGTAGAAGGATGATCAATATAGCTGGTTTTTGAGAGAATGATAGAGAAGAAGCACCAGTTTATTCGTTATTAGCAGAACCTTGGATTTTAATCTGCTGTGTTAAAGAACATAATACCTTCTAATGTAATGTTGATTTTAAGACAACAACTATGATGTAAGCAAAGACCTATCGTTGAAACAGACTTTGATGAATTGCATGGTGTTTATGTTGCATTTCAGTGTATAAAAGCTTCACTCCATGTGGAACTGAATACTGACAAAATACCAGCATTTCTCAGTTTTTCAGGAACTGTGGTGCCACTGGGAGTTTAATACACAACCTCTTGGGCTTATAAAGAATGTTCCACAAAAAAGAAAAAAAGAAAATAAAATAAACCCATCCCCAAATAAAAATGGTTGGTGGATGTCAAAGGTCAGGCTGATCAAAGCCAAAAGTAGCTCAAAGATCCATTTGTTGCGAGTAGCAAATGTGGAAAGTCAGTCCTAAAAGCGCAACACATCAAACTTTAAGGCAGATGGGTTACAGCAGCAAAAGACCACAACTGGGCCTCTGCTGTCCATTACGAGCAGAAACTTGGACTGCAGTTTGCACAGACTCGCCAGAATTGAACAATAACAGATTCGAAAAAAGCTGCTAGGTGGGATGACTCTCAGGTTTAGCTCCCATACACTCAAATAAGAGTTCAACCTAGCAGAGCCAGAATTTTGGTTAAGCAACATGACAAGTATCACATTCAAATCATGGATGTGCATACAACAAATCTGTCATATCAATATAGAGAGAAGTCTCAAAAGTGGATTAATGAATCAATGCCAAAATAAATTAAAGTCATACAATATTCTACTCGCAAAGAGTTTCTAGCAATGAAGTGCCAGGTGATTGTATTAATGAACATTTGATAATTCCCTAGTTTTGCTTCATCCCCTGCAAATAGTCCAGAGCATATTAACTGATTCCCAAGGAATTCACACAGCTATGCGGGAAGAGCTCAGTTAAACAAATTAGAGTAGAAATTAAACTTTTGATAGCTGTGAATAATGATCCCCTCCGACTGGCAAATGTTTTAAACTAGTTATTGTGAAGGTGAAGTTAATTAAATTAAGGTCAGATACTAGAGTCAGCAGAAGGACATTGAGTGTGTGCGCACGCATGCGTGTGTGCATGCATGTTCTTAGCAGAATCATTGGTCTATCGAATTCTTCCGGAGAAAACACTTTAAATCATTTTAACTAATATTTAAATCTTTTAATTTGTTCATTTTCTGTTATATTCTTCAAAAAGCTCTGCGAATGAGCACAGCTTATAACAAATTACACCGTTTTGAGATGCTGCCAGCCTATTCGGATGGGTGTTTACTTCAGCTCACCTAGCAAATCTATGTTTGTCCGGTCACTTGTTGCTTTAAACATGACATCAAACCCCCACTGAGTTCAGGCCAGCAGGTCAGCCAGTAATAATTTGCTGTGCCTTCCCTGAGAAGAAGCTGACCAAAACAGGGTGGCCTTTGTGTTGAACATACAAGTGCTTCTGCAGTGGCCAGTATCTTGAACTCTCAAAATATCCTTTAATGCCTAGTGCAACCCTGAGGAAGCCCTGAAATGTCCTGCAGCAACAGCTGATGAGTGTGTAGGGGAATCGAGCACAAATCTTCACCACACAGGTTACCAAGAAGAAGGCATGATGCCTCCTCCTCTTGAAGAGGGATCTACTATAGTGAAGGGATCTACTATAGTGGCCTCTTTATATATACAATCTTTCCTGAAAAAAATTGTACAACCTCTCTGTTTCTGCCCCTGTCGTCTTTTCAGGTGGGAGGATTGATTGCATTCTCCCGATGTGTTAAAGTTAAATGTTCATAAGCAAGAGGGATGGATTTGGTGTGATGCACTACTTAGACCTACTTTTTTCCCCCTGCATTGCAGAGTTGCTGAAAGGTACTCAGAAACACGTTCCCTCTTCGTGAATGTCAAAGCAAGTAATTACACCATCTTAATTGCTAGTGACATGAGAAATGTACCAAATGTGCTCAAAAAGGCCCTTTAGGAACGGTGATGCTCAAGTGGTAATGTGTTTCTAAGGAGGACTGATGAAAAATAACTCTGAGAGACTTGCCAGACTTCTGACTGACTTCTCATACAGATAAGTATTATCTGGAAACGCTCCAGTTCCGCTAGAAGTATCCAGAGCTGAATATTTCTCAACTTTTTGTGTGTTTTTTCCTCAAAGATATATTCTTTTGGACTGAATTTATCCTTATGACAATTAGTGGTTTCTAAAAGTGGCAATAATAACAAACAAAGGTTTATCTTTGCAGCTCAGCAGAATGATGAGCAGAATGTCTCAATGTTGAGAGCCTTGGGGATTCAAAACAAGTTAATTTAAACATCCCCATTTATTTATTAGGCAATTCAATGTGCTCTGCAAGCAAAGCTGTATTCAAGCAAGAAAATAACATTGGAAGAATAAGCATACAAATTGCTTTAAAAGAAAGTAAGAAAGAAAGACAGAAAGAAAGAAGGAAAAGAAAGAAAGGAAGAAAGGAAGAAATGCACATTTAAAACAAATTAAGACATAATGGGGAAAAATAAACTGCTGAAATTATGTTTGGCCTTCGCATGAAAACTGCAGTATGAAGGCTGAAGGCATGACATGTAGTGAATTAAACTTTGCCCTGTATTTTTATGTTTAAAACTCTCTTTCCTAAACAAATTGCCCTACTAACTCTGCTACATACTCTTTCATGGCATGGATTTTTTGCTAGCTCAGAGCTTTTATGTTTAGCTGTGTTTCTCTCCGACATAAAGTCACTAATGGAGCTACTGCTACCAATTACTTAAAAAAAATAATAACACATGAAGTACTCTTGGACAAGGGCTTCTCTGTTTTCTTTTTATTTGTCTGCTCTATTTTTTGTAAATCCCTGATAGGTCACGGCAGATGGCCACTCACTCTATGCCTCATTCTGCTGCAGGTTTCTTTATTAAAAGGGATTCTCTCCTTTCCAATGTCTCAACATGCATGCTGAGATTGAGAGGTTGCTGCAAAGTTAACCATTTACCGACTGTCTATTCTTGCTAAATGCTCATTCCGGAGGAGTAATTACTGTAACTTCACAATATTGTCTTATTACTAGGATTGAATGGTAATGTAGTATGTACAACATACTCACTATGACTTCATGGGACTGACTGTATGTTTTTTATGTATAAAATGCTTTTTTTGTGTGTGTAAATTGCAATGAGACATTTGTTGTGAAAGAGTTCTGGTGAATTTCAAGAGTTCTTGTTGTGGGATTCAACTCATAAAGAGTTTCTGTCTTTCTCTTCAAAAGCATCGCCTTTTATATGTGAGTCAAAAAGAAGAAGCGAGGGAAAGCGTCCACATAATGCTTTCCAGCGTCCCCAGAAAAGAAACTGAATGCATGAATAGTAGAATTTAATTCAATCTACTGCATTTATTATCATTGTGTGTCTCGTAAAACGAACTTGCTGTCTCGCGAACACAGAACAATATGATACACAGAATCTCATAATTATTCCTCTTAATACCCAAGCCCCAAACATAAACAGTTAATAAAAAAAACATTAAAACAGAACAACAAAAGAAATAAATGCAACATTTTCCGACTAAGTGCAAAACCTGCAAGTTATACAAAACCACCATTAATTGTCACTGCTAATTTTGGGGAGTTGGGGAAAATTAATCTCTCAGATTGACATCAGATAGAAACTCTTCAGAAATATTCACATTTACCAGAGGGCAGCAGAGTAAACAAGTGTCTAAATGAATAGGAAAAGGTTCTGCTGCAACTTCTGGAATGGTAGATCCAGAGGGGGCAGAGGGAGGCCAGTTATCTCCTGGGCTGTTTTCCTCACCCTCTGTAGAGCCGATCTGTCAGCTACAGATCACTTACATTAAGTTAGAGCACCTCCCACTGACCTGTGGTAGAAAGACTGTAGCAGCATGGAGGCAGGTGGGTTTCACTCTTTGTTCTGAGGAGATGGAGCCTCCGTTGAACCTGAACAGTGTTCACACGTCATTTATGATCCTTGCTGAAGTTCATACCCAGAAATTTAAAGCTTTCTCCCTCCCTACCTCTTCAGAGACAATTATACGTAGATCATCACTCAATCTCTGTGATATCATGGTAGAATACAGCATGATACCAGCATCCCCAGTGGCTGATGTTTATCATGTCTATCATGGGTTGTTCGAAAAGGCAAACGCTGCAGCAGTAGCTCCTAATTAAATCTATTACTTTCAAAACTGGTTGATTGTCCCTTTTGAGTCCTTGCAAAAACAATCCCCCAAAGATGTAAGTTTATGCTCTTTTCTTAAATTACAGCTTGGAAAAAAGAGCAGAACTTGATCAAATTTTATTTTTTCAGGGTCTGTTTTCTATTATGATTGTATTAGACCGACCATGACATTTAACTGTGTCAAAGCTATCTGGCACTGAGCGATATGCTTTAGATCAAAACTGTTTGATAATCATCTGATTTCATTGTGCTGTTCAAGGAAAACATTGTTTGGGGCCATTTTCTCATTGAATGGGGCTGTTTGAATCAAAAAGACTCTTCCCGATTCAGCTCTGCTCTGATCTGCTTTGTTTTGAGTTTCCTGTCAAGATGGACAGAACTGGCTGTTTTATCATTGTGCCACTTTGCAAAGCTCTAATGATACTTAGAAAGAACACAGAGTTTGGCTCTGGTTTGCAGAAGACATTTATACATCTACCACACCGGTTCATGAATGCGCTCACAATTCCTTGTTAGTTTTTACTCCAGTGGCCCTTTGCTCAAACAGGGATTAAAGGTTGGACCACTTTCGAATATTGATTCATGTTTGACACAAAAAACTGGTTAGGAGAAGAATAATGGGTAACACTTGACAATAACCAAGAAATCATTACTGATATGAATTTGTTATAAAAGTATTACTGATTGTACTTTAAAAATTTGGTACCTTTATGTTATTAAAGGTAAAGTTTAAACAGTAATGATTTCTTGGTTAATGTTAAATTGTCATAAAAAAGACATTTTGAATAAAAGTGTCATAATATTTATGACAATAGTCATAAATATTCATGAAGGCTTATTCATGTTCACCACAGGTGTTATGTCATGTTTATAACAGTGTCATGACAGTGTTATTCACCCCCTTTCAAATAAAGTATTACCGAATAATGTAATGTAGATACCTCTAAACAAAATGCACCAGTAAGGAAAAATACCACATTTGTCCCAAAAGTTCCATTACAATTTAATTTGTTGGCAACAATTCGTGTCTTGAAGATGTGCTATTACATGTATGGAAAACTCACTGCAAAATATTGAATGGAAATAAAAGCTTCCCTCCTGTTAAATCCCTGGTAACCTGAGCAGATGCAGTAAAATAGAAAAACATTTATTTTCTTCAATTGTTTGAGGTTATTTACCTTAAAAGTCTATTTGTTTTTTTAGAAACATTGTGTTATTAATTCACACTGAAGGGCATATAACTAGTAGAGATTGCTAACTTCTAAGAAAGGTTATTTCTCTGCTACTCTGAAAAGTTAACATTTTGATGCCCAATGTTTGGGCGGCAAAACATAGATTTTACTATAACATATAAAGTAAATGTTCAATAAATTCAAGAGTCTGGATGCACTATATAGGGCGATAGGATCGATTGTCCTGATTTTTAATTATGCCTTGCAGCATAAAATTCCCTTGCAGATAATTTGTTTAAAGGTTTAATTCTTAAATTCTTTCTTGTTATTTAAAAAAGAGTCTAAATATTGATCACATTCTGCAGCTTCACAGTTTTGTGACTTTGTAAACTAAGTCAGATTTTTAAAAATGTTAAGAAAACAATAGCAAAGGGCATCAACCCACATAATAGAGTAATTTCCCTAAATGAGTTGCACTCAAACAGGCATTATTAGAAAATAAGTCAATGGAAGAAAATTGTGTAGCAGTTAAAAACTGGGAGTAGAGAGCGAAAATAACATTTGCCTTTAAATTAGCTTTAAAACACTACATACAATAGGGAAAAATCCGACCTTACTGCTATGTTATCTGTGGCACTATTTTACAGATAGAAATAAAACAAAAACTATTATGTATAGAAAAAAAGTACTTCTATTGAGGGTTTACTTAAGTTTGGCTGACACTAATGAAAACACACTTTATTAATTAGGCAGCAAGTTGCTCACAATTCCCTGGAGAAATATTTTAAGGCTATAAATTTTAAAGTGCAAAAGAAAAATGTTGGTTAAACTGCAATATCAGAATAATTCATTGCCTGAGTGTTTTTGTAATTTGCTCCACCTGTCAACTCTGAGTGCAAGTCTTATAAAGTTTCAATTCTCTCCAAATGACATGTTTGTATTTTTTATATTTAAGTGTTTAGATGTTTTCTAGACACCACACATGACAAATTGTTCTTAGATTATAACAACACACTGCACAGGAAAAAAAATCATGGTTGGTTTCAGCAGGGTGAAGCTTTTCTTTCAATGAAGGGCTAAGCTTGGCCGAGCCCAGCAGCCTGTTATTTCCTGCTCAGCAGCTTCACTGGAAAATCAACAAGAATGAGTTGATTGTAAAAGGTCAGTGCACTGAAGGCCAAAAGGGGAAGAATGTCAGAAGCCTATGACAGTAAAAACCCAACTCTGATGTTTGGACACAAGAATCAAAGATGTGCTACAATCTCGGGGACATGCTTGTAGCAGATTTGACAGAATGATAAAGAGATACCGAAAAAAGACAGCAAAAAAAAAAAAGCTGAATAGCAAATGACATGATAAGTTAAACAAGTGGCATTCTAGTTTCTCATGTAAATGTCTAAGTAAGTCTAAGATTTGCTTTACAAGAAAAAAAACATAGAGAGGCTTGTAAAAGTATTAATATCCCTTGAACTTGTTCATATTTTGTCAGGTTACAATTGCAAACAGAAATCTATTTCACTGGAATTTTAACAACCAGAACAAACTGGCATACAATTGTGAAGTAGAAAAAAAATAATAGCTGATTCAAAAGATTTTTTTACAAATAAAAAACTCAAAGGTGGCGCTTTTTCCTCCAAGGCGTTTTGCACAACAAAATGGTTGAAAAGGGAGATTAAAGGAATTCTCAAACAGGCATAAAAAATAATCAAGTCAACACTCCAGGTATGCTTTTGATGAGTGAATAAGACTATAACATGACGTACAGCTCAAAAAGTCAATTTTACATAATACTGTCCCTTTAAAAAATATACTGAGTATGTGTGGGTGAAATATACGATGATTAAAATCATTAGATTTTCTTTCTTTTTCTCTATGCTGTAGTACTGCAGATTTAAAGTATTGACCTGCTAGAATCCTCCATTTTCAAGTTGACTGTTGACAGAGTGATGGCCTAACGTTGATGATTTCGTATTAAACTTTACATTATGCTGACACCGGAGATGGGACAGCTAAGCCGTGAATTAAGCTTAAAATCCTTTTGATTCCCTTGGCCAGCACTATGCTCATCACCATTACTTATTCACCAGAAATAAAATAATAAAAAAAGGACTTCCAGGGTAGTAGCAGTCCTTTACATGCACTATATCCTCTGAGTCCTATCTACCTGTTATAATCCTGCATAGTGGAAAAGTGTAATGTCACCTTGTGTGAGAGGCAGCTCTCTCACTGAGCAGGAAAAAAAGTAATTTAGCACGAGTGCAGATCACATTTAATTAGAGAAGAGGATTTAAATTGCCATGCATCAAACACTGCGGATGACCAAAAAGGAAAGAACTTGGGCCACGGGCCAGATTCCATGAGCTCCTCCATAACCCATCAAAATCCCCTGAGCTATGAGGGGTCAATAAGTCAGAACATAGCCACCTTAATTAACAATGGCCATAGCTGGGAGGAGTGCAGAATTTCAATGACTGCCACCCACACTTCACTGAACTATGAACAAAATGTATAAAATAATGAGTTTTTTCACAAAAGTGCTATTTTTGTTTTTTTTTTTTTTGCTGAGAAGTCCCCCAGTCTATGGATCTCCATCGAGGAACATGTCGCTGAAACATCCTCCTGTGTAGGAAACACGACATGATTATACTGCAGTTATTCATTACATATATAAGATTGATATCGTTAAAAGCCGCCGCAGATCAAATGAGTTTGATGTTTCTCATTCACTAATGACTCCAGTCCAGAGGTAATTTTTTCAGCATGTGTTAACCTGTCAGGAGTAGGTGAATATTTTTACCATTTAGCTGCCAACTATTGTTGGGGAGTAATTTCGCTTTCATTATGTTTTTCTATCAATAATAGCCGCACAGCTGTCAGAGTCCATTAAGACACATCTACATAAGGACGGGAGCAAACATTCACACATACATTAGTTTGAGGCACAGGCAGCAACGGATCTAAACTATACAAAGATGAGCTCCTGTTTCACATCCCTGTAAGGCCTCATCACTGCATCAGATAGATAAGCATATATATCTGTACAACATGGCTGTATCTATCCACCATCGCTGACATAAAATATGTAAAATAGACTTTTAATTTAGCGTTAATTGTAAACTCAACGGTTGCCAACGTTGATGCTGTTTGTCACTTTACATACCAAATAAGTTGTATCTTCTCTTTTCTATTAAAAAAGAAAGTAATA
This sequence comes from Micropoecilia bifurca, assembly GCA_903067075.1. NCBI lineage: Eukaryota > Metazoa > Chordata > Actinopteri > Cyprinodontiformes > Poeciliidae > Micropoecilia > Micropoecilia bifurca. The sequence continues at coordinate 24,303 of CAEGAF010108229.1, read as the reverse complement.
TAAAATGTTGCTATGACTGACAGTAATTATATTAAACCTCATATGCATTCCCTTGTGTACAAGTGCTCTCATTTGAATAGCTTCAACAGATCGTTCCCCCGTTTCAATCAGGTAAATATGATGAAAATTCAAAAACCTTGTATGTAGTTAACTCAGCAAAGCCCACACCTTTCAACAGATTGCCCCTAATGTCTTATTGCAGCAAAATGTGAAGTAGTCTGCAATGACATTATCACCATACCCTCCAGCTGCATCTGCATAACAAGAACAATCTGTTTGATGGTCTAATGATTGCTGTATATTGCTTTGCATTTACAGGACCCCAAAAAAGATTTACATGCCTCCAACATGTTAAATATTAAAAAGGGCTTTATTGTTTTCCCTTTTCTGGGGAAAGAAAGCAAAGCATCGTTCCACTCTAGCTTCATAGGGGATCAAATCCCATATGGAGCGTTACCGTTACAGTGACCGAACATCGCAGCGCACATCCACGTGCCCCTGGAAGCGCTGTTATTGACCATCAGAACACTGCTGGGGCGGGAACAAGCTTCCCCGTGGGGGCCAGATGAGTAAAGAGCTGTCAAACTTGGTTCCCCAAAGTGTTAACAGACCTCCTGTCTGCAACGATCTCCAGGTCTGTGTCTACCCTTGAGTTGAGTTCTCCAAAGCTCAGTATAACTGTGTTTCTAAATTCAACATCCTCTTTTTTCTATGTCACACATGAAGAATGGAGTGATGAGTGATTGTTAAATATAGGCGTCAACATTTTTTGCTTCACTCAGCAGTGTTAAATTGCTTTGCTTCAAATTCTGTTTAATGTGTCCTCCACAGAGCCAGGCCGTAATTAAATGCTTTATTAAATTACATTAAAAACTTACTCTGCAGCAGGTAAGTATGTGCTTAGTGATTGCAGGTTTAGAAAAGAGTGTGATAACCTTACATGTAAACTAATCTAAAAAGTAAAATGTTTGATAGAAATATTGCATATTAAAATCTTATCAGTGCTAGATTCGCCGGTTCCTTCTGACCAAAACAATATGCTTATATAAACACAGGAACAGTCACTTTTTTTTCTTTGCTTTTTTCTTTTCTTGCTCTTCTTTGGATGCATTTAACAGGTTGTAATTTTAAATAATTGCAGCTGGACAAAGGATGAGCAGCTTCAAGATAAACTGGAAAGTAAACTATACTGTACCTGCTTTTGTGGACTGGTGTGAAGTTGATTAATTTTTTTTTTTTCCTTTGTCTGCTTTGCAGTGAAACTGGGACGCCAGTGCATTGTACCTACCTGTTAGCATAATATGTTTAATTTGCAGAACTCTCATATAAATCAGAGTAATGTAGCTGAGACCAAAGAATCCCTCTGGTAGGCTTTTTCTTGCTGTGCTGTTGGAAGACGAGCAATTATAAAGCCTATTTATTAAAAAAGGACAAAAAACGTGTTCTATGCATCATAGTGACATTGCATTTCCTCTACATTCTATATCATGTGAATCTCAGTACTGTTTATTAGTAATTAGGATAGTATTAGTTATAGTATTAGCATACTTGTATCTGACTGGAAATGACACACATATTCCAGATACAATATTTAAAAAATTCCCCTAGTAAATAGATCCTTCTTCTGCCACCACCAGTTTTCTGACCACAGAGGACATGGACAAACTTCATCTGTGGGTGTCCTAAACTGTCTGGTTGCAGAATGTTGGCAATAAATTCTGTTGTCCCTGCAGGGGCCTCTGCAGATTAGAGGCCCCTGCAGATACCATCATCCCACAGATACCAAAATATTCCCACCGGTAGTCTGTGTGTTTGAATATAGGATGAACACTAAAAAAGGGTTTTGTTCTTTTACTTTCTTCAGCATTTTATTGTTCCAACAAATCCCATGACAGAAAGGACAGCAGCACAGCTGCTGAGTTGCGACAGTGACTGGTGTGAAATGTGAGATTTCTATCAGAAAATCTTATTGGATACTTTTGCAAATATGGTCATAATAAATTTGTTTAGCATGAGTTTTGTCCCAAAAATAAAACATGAGTTTTGGTCAAACAAAGAGCCTCTTGTGTAATCAGCATCACAGTCTACGTTAATAATCGTATTCCCTGCACAAAAACAAGGCAAAAACAAAAGTGAAAAGAAGGGCAAAATAACTAACGATATGTGCAAAAATGATAACACTTACATTAAAAATTAAAATCAACACAACAATCCTTTGAAGATGAAATCCAATCCATTCACGTTTTTGTTTTATAGAAAATTATTACAGGTTACTACAATAACAAGTCAGGGGCGTAAAGAAAACCTGAAAGATTACCATGAAGTGGTCTTTGAAATTTTGTTAATACTACAAAATGTCGACTGTGGGAGGAAAGAAAGATGATGAACTTAGTGTAGATTTATACACCTGATGATAAAATGAACTATAAGAGCTGCATTTCTTCTTCAATGTCATCTGGTTAAAGTTAAATAAATTTGGCTGCTGAAAGTACCTAGAAGTAGATAGTTTTTGAATACAACAAGGTGTTTGAACATTTTGAAACTTTACCATGTTTTCTTTTTTATATAGAAATGTTTCTTTCAGAAAAATTAAATATGCTGAATGTTGCTAAAGTTGAATGTTTAAAATACCAGAAAGCATGCAGAATGATGATAATACCTCCCAAAATTACATAAAAGTAAAAAGAAAATTTAAAAAATATTGATATAACTATAGTGTTCAGGTACAAAATAAGCAAAAGCTAATATTCCAAAGGCTTGTTTTGGAACATCTTTTGAATCATTGATTTTATTTTATTATTTTAAATGTTGACAAAACAATCTGCTTTAAATGCAAGACAGTAACACTAATTGTAAAGAAAAATAACATATATATATTCCTGAGATATAAGCTAGTAGTTTTTTTTCTTAAAGATTAAAGAGGAGCCAAAAAAAGCAGGCCTTTTTGATTTCATATTGGTAGAGTAGATTTACTGTAAATTTGGCACTACTAAACAATAAAACAAAAAGATCTTGATTGATTGTCTGTGCTTTATTGAGATAGAAAAGTGCACAAATTTAAGTGACAAGAGGAAATATGAATGGTGAAAGGTTCCCATGACAACAGTGAGGGGTTTTAATACATCTTGGCCTAGAATGATGAAGAGAAAGAGACAGACTGCCTGCGTTTCCATTCAAGTCCTGCGCCTTCAGAACGAGGATGCAACTTGAATCACTGTTATCCTCTTCGACAGTTTCAAACCTGTTGCATCTAAACTGAAACCTCATGAAAGATATTTTCCGTTTGACATGGGAATAACTTTTCAGCAGCCTAATATTTTTTTCCATGATAAAAACTGTGATGAGATTAGTCTGCTGAGATTCTTGTAACTGGCTTCATCTTTATTGATTCAAATCCCTTGTTGGACCAAGAAACTCTGTGCTGGACCTAAAAACAAATCTATGTTACATCAGAATCTATCAGCTGAGTAGCAGGTCACATTTCTTTACCTTTCCTAAAACTGCTTTCTTTTTCCCAAACTCCTTTTCGGAAGTGTAACGTAGCATAAAATATACTTATTTTCTAATTCATATGTCCTAATGATAAGTGAGGTTGTTTGTCATATTTTAGGATCGGCCTGTCAGTGTGTGTTATTACAAGCCTTATTGGTTTCTTGATTTTTCCTTTAATCTGCCTCCGAGATGCATTCCTGCTCACCCTTTACGATCTCGTATTGTTTTATTGAACATGCATTGTGCTTCTCTGGTCGTGGTTGCTTTTATAGCAAAGCTGTAAATTTCACTCTTTTAAGATGAAACCTTAGATTACTTAAAGAACAGTTGATGCTGAGATTTACAGAGGACAAGTGCTAAATTTAGAGGTCGTGTGGTGTATTGGGTATTGTTGATAAATTCTCAAAATATAATATTCAACAAGATACTATTTATTTATTTTTTATCATTCCAGTGTAGTCTAAGGTCTCTGGAGTTTATCATATAAATATTGCATCCATTTTTTTCCAGTTTCTTTTTTTTTAAATAGAATTTTTATCATATTAGCAGCAAACTTATCAGCTATGAAGTCTTTTGTTTCCTTTCTTAACAAACATATAAAATGGACTGAAAACACCTAAAAATTTGAGTAGAGAAAAGCCTGAGATTTTGACTTGAACCTGTACCGGAACCTTGCTTTGTTGGATATTCTGTAAAGGAGATTTCAGTCTCACCTTTCTGAGCTTCGCAAAAATTTAAAGATTCATGTTTTGTCTTTAAAGGTGTTAAACTCAACCAGGTGAACAGGAGGACAATTTTCCCACAGGAATGTGGGCCAATTTAACGTTGATGCCTGGGAATAAAATACTGGCAAAACGATGCATTTTATATACACAAGTAAATAGCAGAAAATTGATACTTTACCTTTTCCTCACAGACTTCACTACAGCACAACACTCACTAGGTGACATATAGCGAGAGGAGCGTTTATCTTAGTGACACGTAATTGCAAAATAAAGCCACAGCATCAAAAAACTGAACACTGAATAAACATTTAGGTAGATATATAGTGTGAAATAAATTACATTTCTCTGGGTTCAGGTGGAAAAAGGATTTAAAAAAGATAACTTGTGCGGTCAGTCTAACCATTCAGATGAATTATATGCTGTGTGTTGGGCAAAGGAAGCCAAGTCTGTCATGGATTCTCCATTAAAAAGCCTTTCTGAATTCTTTATATATCATTTGAGGCTAAGAATTCTCATTCTTCATTGTTTTATAATTCTATCACAAACTGCATCACATGATCTGAATAAGTCGTATTTATGGCACTTGACCTTTCAAGCTGATTCTATGAAAGTCAGAAATACTTATGTTTCCCAGAAACCTTATAGTTACCTAAACTATTTAGCCTCCAATGTTTAAAGATTTGTGACTGCCTGCCTCTTTAAAAATGTTTAAAAAAATGACTAAGGCCATTGTGTAGGAAGATGATGAATAATTTCTGGAAGAGTACACAGAATTATATTAATGTAGCAACTACTGTTACTCTTCAACAACAGGTAAAGTGATTGTTCAAGTTTTTAAAACAGATGTCCTGCATAACTATCAGTAAGATTGTCTTTAATATATTAATATGACATTGTTTTCTGCAATAAAAAAATGTCCCACTGCTGTGAGCATGTAGAATGGTGAAGTCCACCAGTGAACCAGACAATCCCTGTTTCAGTTTATTCAGTGTTTATAAGTGGGGCATATATAAATATCTACGCTTTCACAAAATGCATAATGTCAATTTTGTCACAGGTGTCCCTAAAGCAGCAGCTTGCATGTTAAAATGCTCAAATTTAGTTGACTGAGATTGGCGCCTGTGTCTAACAATCACATCACCTCCAACTCATGAATCCTTTTAAAGTTTGCCATGAGTGAACTACTGGCTTTTCATTCAGACAGTCAGTTGTGCAAAGCATGAATGATGGCATGTTTCTGTTTTTTCTGGGGCTGATGATCGTCCTGACGTGACACAGCTGGCACTTTCTCCCAATAAGTAATTCATTAAACTTTATGAACCTTAAGACATGAAAGGTGTTTGGGCAACAGTGAAAAGATAGTAATAGTATTTGTATTAAATTTTACTAATAATCATATAGCGTTTATAGATATTAATATTTTCATTTTGAGTTATTTTGCATGTATGAAATCAGTCAAAATGAGCAATCTGTCCGACTAGGTGTTGGAATCTCTTGACTTTTTTTGTCTCTCTTGACTGTGAAATTGCAAGTTTTTATTACATGTATAGTAAGTATTTCTTAACTTCACAGATCCTCAGTTCAGAAAACCACAAACTATACCCCTAAGACTGATGTGATGCTACAAACTCTTGTTCCAGGTGAAAGCCTTACTTTGAAGGAAAACTCACAGATATTATAAAAGAGGGGAGCAAAGGAAATGCTACTAACAAGCTCTCTGGTTTCTCAAGGAATTTGACTTGGAAAGCCATAAAGCATTGCTGGATGTTCTTTACAGGAATTATCAGCTCAGCTGGAGCACAACTTTGACCAAATTGCTTGCCTGAAACCACATGTTATTACTAGAGTATATGGTAACTTCAAGTTTTGATTCAACAGAAGCTGGAATATATTAATGCCTTCTTTTTTTCTGCCAGTTCACAAAAAAGCATCCTTCTTTATTTGACTTTCTGCACAGTGAGGTAGAGCTGCTTTGACTTATACATGCAACAAGGGCATTAAGCAGATTTTGAGCTCAGGAACTGGGACTCATGCAATCTTAAAATCCCAAAGTGCACAAGAAATATAAAATTAATTTATTGGTGAGAACATGTACTATTATGATCCTAAAGGAATTCACTGCTGACCTCAAGTTACCTTGTCTAAATGCAAATCGAAGCAATATATATGTTTCCATTTCAGAACATTTAGTTTTCTTTTGCAGAAAATCGTCCTCATTTGAATCACTTGCTCTGGAGTCTGGTGAAACTATTGAGATGTTGCAATTCTCATCAGCTTTGCAGAGACCCACTGTTATGCTGTAATATTTGGAGAGACATATTAATTGCAACTGCTTCTCACGCTGAGTTCTGTCCTCAGAGCACCGCATAGTGGGATTTCTCACAGAGAAGTGAATCATATGGATGAATAAATAAAAAAAAGTGCATTATAATCTCATAAAACTGAAGATAAATAGGCTCTATCCAATAATGTCTCTGGAAGGAGCTCTGAGCTTGAGGCATTCAAAAGCAGCCCACCATCTTCAATAAGCCATGAGCAGATGAATGGACTGTTCTCTCATTCTGGACTGATTGGTGCTGACAAACTATAGATCACCTGTGAGGGAGCAGCACCTTATTTTACCAGGAGTTGTCTCACTCTATTCGTCAGCTGACGGAATCACTCTACCCAAGACAAAACGGCAAAGCAGTCCCTTTGTGTGACTTTGTTATTTTCACCCCCACAGCGAGTTTAGTTTTAATAGAAGCTACTTTTCTTTTTTTTTTTCTTTTTTTTTTTTGTGGACGCAGCATCGACGGTGCCAGGGTCCGGCTTACAGGGCTTAAACCCTGAATGTTTTCAGGGTTGCTCAAAATCTTTTACTGTTCATCACTTGCAGCATTTTTTATCCTAAGCCCTGCTCGTGGTGGCAGAGGAATCAATGCGTTTCAAGTTTAGTTGTCAAAGTGAGGCGCTGCCAGAATGAGAAGACAGAACCTATCCTCCTAATAAGATATTACCAGATCCTTATGAGTGGAATACCGTCAGAAAATATTTCCCGTGGATAGATTATAAAACTTGACAAACCATTTTTTTCTTCTTTGAAATTAAATAAGCAGAGCAACCATGTGTAGTAAAGCAAGACTGCTCTGTTTCAAAAACCACAAAAACAAACAAAATAAAATGCCAGCCAGACAATGTATGATGCAAATTCAGGCAAAAAAAAAACAAAAAACCTCCACCTAACCATTTGACAGTATGTTCATCACTGCTGAATACCTGAATACAATCCCTGTAGCTGACCTACAGGAGACAATTTTATAAGATCTATGTTTACAATAACATGCATGTAATATAAACAAAATATAGAGCTGGAGAATCATTGAGGAAATCATTAAGAGGTAGTGAGACAGTAATGTTTACTTCATTTTAAGAAGTATAAGCTTTAAAATAGTCACTTTAAGTCCCTTAAAAACAAAAAGAACAAAAAGATATTTTACTTGAACAAATCTGTATCTGTAAAAGTTAAAACAACTCTGCTGTTGTTTCAGAAAGCGCATATATGATAATGAGAAAAGTTAGAAGTAGGAGAATGTCTCTGAGTCTTTCTTTTAACTTCTTCCTCCGTTGCTGAGTTACAACATTGAGTATATAAGAAAACCTTTGCACCAGTGTATGAAAAAGAAAAAAAAAACATTAAGATGCACAGTGCAGAGTGTCTGAATGTCTGTGGTAACATACATCTGAAAACATTTAAAAATGTAATGAACCCCAAACCCATGGTGAGTTGTACTTTGAAAAGTAACTCATTAGACACAGAAAAGCCTTGTACTCCATCCATGCAAAACTTTGTCTGTTTAATCATAGCACAGAACAATTGGTTCAATTGTGATTAGAGCATCATACGTGTTAATGATTAAAAAACATCTTGTGAACTACAGGCAATGCTAAAGTTATCAATTGAAGAAATTGCATGATTTATATCCAGTTAATGTATCCTTCAACTTCATTTTTAATACATGTTTTATTGCCCTGGGCAAGACTCCGCTTCTTTGATCCTCTGCAAGTCTGTGCATAAAGGATCATAAGGAACTGTGCCATTAGGATTAGGGGAACAGCTTCTTTTATCAATTACATCAAAGTTTCATATGGTCCCCATTAAATAGATGCTCACACAGTAATATAAAAACAAATCCTGGCTACTTCCTTCTCTGGACCTTCTGAAGATTGTTGGTTAAAAAAACAACAAAAAAACGTAAAACATGAGCGTTTTGTGCCTTGACTCGACTCAGTGTTTGCATAGTAATCAGTTTGTAAATTTGGTTTGAATCACAAGTCAATCCTCAAAGCATTATGCTTGTTAGACCCACCGGCTTGAGGCTGGAAGCTTGGAAAAAAGCCAGGGGCATTTAAAAGCAGTCTTCTGTCCAAAGAAGGGATGAAAGCTTACTTTTAACTCCTGCTATGCTATCAGTGTGCACTGCTGACACTGTTCCTGTGTTCTCTACAAACATCCTGGAATGCACACCAACTATAGATGACACTAATGATAATAAACAGCAGGGGATACCATGTTCTGCTGCTCAGCTCATCGTACTAGCAACTGAAAGAGCTGCTTTTATAGGATCAAAATGTAACAACAGAAAATGCAAAACCTGTCTCTGCTCAAGACAAAAGTATGTTTGTTTAACTCCAGTAATTACAGAACAGAAAAACTTGAATTAACACTCAGCAGCAGGAGATAAAAAAAAATAAAAAAATAAAAACACAACCTCTAAAATGCCCTTGTGAGACAGTAAATTTTATGATGGAGTCCTCTGTGCTGGGCATTCACTGAGTAAAATCCCTCATGACTTGTTATATGGCAGCTAAGAGGAGATGGATCACCCGCTCAAAGCAGATGTTGTCGGCACACACAGGGCACTCTGAAAACAATGTGATCCTCACGGACTAACAAAAGCGCACCCAGAGGCAGACCCAAATAAAAGTCACACAAACACATGCTGATCTTAATCTATTACACGGACTGTGTGTTGACCGCGCACGCACGCGCACACATAATCTTCTTTCATTTTACAGAGCCACAAACAGGCGACCACAGGTACAGATATTCTCTGGGATTTTGTTGACACACAAAACACACATCGCCCAGGCTTTATTTGTTTGTGTTTTATTCTCAACCACAGAGAGGACATCACGCCGAGAAAGGCTGTCAATAAAATCACTGTGTCCTGTAGTGTTTGTTTTAGAATAAGAGCTAAGGTCACACCATGTTACAGACAGCAAGTGCCGACTGCAAAAAAAAAAAATATATATATATATATATATATCCCCGCTTCTGACCTCATATGTAATCTTCTAGAACATGTCCTGAAGCACAGGATGGAGGACGCAGATGTAAACTCTCTGAAAGGAGGGCAGGTGCAGATTAGGAAACACATGTAGGCAACAGGCAGGGTGGCAAAGTCAGAAATATTTCTAGCAAAGCAGAGTAGACAGAATCAAGTGCAAGTGACTTCATTTTTCATTTTAATTAACAGTTTATCTCTTAAGTAAGAAGGAATAGTTAACATTATTTAGAGCGACTTTACTAAAGTGCCTACCATTTAATGTTTCATCGCAATACATCCATAAACTACCATGACTTTATTTGGGATTTTATGTGATAGACTAACATGGTTTTTAACAATTCATGTGTTCAAGCCCTTTTGCTCTGAAACTAACATATGAAAAATGTTGAAAACGATTCCCTTCAGAAGTTGCCAAATTAGTGAAAAACACACAAGCAACATTTGTTTGTAATTCAATAACTCAGAAAACATTAGTGAACTTTCTGCCCCTGCCATGAAATATGCAGGTGACAGTATCATACTGAGAGAATAATTTTCTCAAGGAGGGGCAGGTCAGTTCAATCTGTCCCATCACAACATATTCCCAGCCTGCATTTAATAAACTCTTTAGACCCAGACTTCACCATCCACTTTGTATTTCAAAAACTCTGTTAAACTTTTATCATTGTCTGCAGTATGTGGGTCAGAAAACTCCCTTGAAACATGGATATCCAGATATTCAACTGGCATATCTGGCAAACATCTCAGTCTAATTTCCAAACCGGGAAGATATTCGTCAAAATATTTACAAATGTAATTGCATAAGAGGACAGCTCTACAAAGTGGCTTTTAATAAATGAATGCCACTCTTTTACAGTATTTATTGGAAGAAAGAAAAAGAAAACTACCCTTTCACTTCCTTTTCACAATCTTGCATTACTTTGCACTGATCGATCACTTAACAAACATTCACATTTGTGGTTTTAATGTGATGAATAAAAAATCAAGGGGTGTGGACATGTTTGCCAGACCCTGTGCATGCATCTGTTCGTTGGAGCTGTTTTCAAGCAACAAATGCCAAACAACGCTGGAAATTAAAAAAAAAAACATCTCATAAATCTTTCTAATAAAGAATATGAACACAGGGGGATTTGTATTCCCTTTTTATGTCTGTTTTCCTTAATATATTCAGATGCTTGCATGTTTTCTAAAGTCACCCCTGTCATGGGAATAAAAATGGAGCGCAGGCAAACACAAAGCTAAATGTCAACCTTCTTCCCATGGGTAAATGAATCATATGGTGTTTGAAGACTGGGGTAGAAAGGTGTGTAATAGACTCCAGCTAGGCCAAAGTTAAAAGATGAAGAAATATAGCCTATTAAGAAAATAGTCAGTTTAAGTGGGCCATCCATATTTCACTCATTATGATAGAAACTGTTTGGCATAGTGGTTTTATTGTTGGTGCTGCACATAGAAAGCAGTAATGTGCACAAATACTTTAATCCTGCAGATTTTGGTAAACGTCGACCACTGAAAAAGGATAACGCTGCAAACTATATCCACAAATTCTCTTCATCGTCTCTTTTGTCTGATCTGTAAGTGAGAGACAATTTGTATTACATGTCATTGGTAAAAGGATTAGGAGGCATGATTTATGCTCGAAAGACATTTATCGTTCAAAGCAAATGAGTTTCTTTTCTCAGAGGAACAATGGGGAACAGCCCGACTCCTCCCTTAATCTCTGTGAACAGAAAAGGCTCACCAAAGTGGAACTCGTGGTCCATGTAATTCGGGCCTTGATTAAACCATCACCCTAATTTTAAATTAGCCTTGCTCTCTATTCACCCAGTTATAAGCATGGATCACTGTTATACAAGTCAATCAGTGGTCAGAACAATCTGATGTTGAAGAAGCAGAGAGGCAGCAGCTTAAATAAAAGGTTTTTTTTTCACCTTCAAAACTGTTAGAAAATTTACGTAGTATAATGGTTTCTTTTATTCTTTTTCTTTGTCCGGAGAGCCAGAAGCAAACTCAGAGCTGAAGGTGCCTTTCTTTTCTTTGAAATCGGCAGCTGCAAAAGAAAAACCTGTCTGCTGTTTACAACTGTCTCTTTTGAAAATGATTTCTTAGAATTGGTTTTTGACACAGCTCCAGGATATTCTGTCTTTTCCATCCCAGATCCAAATGCGTACAAGTGTGTTTTTTTTTTTTTCAATTCCATTTTTTTAAATTTTAGATTTTTTTTCTTTTCGCTCTTTACTTTTACCAGCAATGTACATAAGCAACTCTCTGAAAACACATACCATTATTCTGTCCTAAACCTTGGTCCAAGCTTGACAAGGTTGAATGGAACGTTTCCTGTGTGCTGCGCATTATGTGTTTTTCAGAGTCATCAGAGGTTTGTCCATAATCTTGATGAGCTCAAGGGAACATCGGAGTCAAAGAAGTCAATATGATTGGCACGACTTTGAACCTTGTTGGGGGCTGGGGGGCTTCTTGGCTGTTAACACATGGCGCAGTGCTCAGCCAGGGAGATTAATGGTTGTGACTGCATCAGCCCAGTGACTGGGGATCAGAGGATGTAATTGGGTTGAACCCAAATATGGGCATTTTAGACAGCTGCTCATAGCAGGAGCCAATCACATGCTCTCATCTGCATGAAGCTTCCAGTTGTTTACCGCCTCAAGTAAAGATACACCTATCTCCTCTGTGCCAGCAAAGGTGATTTGAAACTCTTAATTACGTATCTAATGTTTAAAATAGATGCTTACATAAAGAAAGCATTTGCATTGGAATATAACTGTGATTTGATAGTTTAAAGCAGCCAGTGTTTCTTAAGCCATAATTTGGTATAGCAGGAAACTTTCTGTTTGGAGGCTCTGCATTTGGCAAACAACAATAAAAAAATAGAGATTCCTTATTCAACACATTATTTGTCAACATGCCACAATGTTGTTTACTTCAAGAGTAAAGTAGATCAAATTCATGATAACCTCTAATGAAAATTAAATATCTGAAATTGAGCCACTCTGTATAATTGTTAAATAATAACACTGGAAAAACTGCAATTCTCGTATGCAAATAAACAAAACACATTCTGAAGCAAGATCACAGCACAAGTTTTCATAGCAACACAAATTCTTACACCCCATATTAATAACAGATAAATAAATAAATACTTAATACCAAGATCAACAGAAATGTATCTTGGGCTATGACTAATATTTGGATAAGTAAGTTGCATGAAGATTGAGGCTAAACATTCAGACTTACTATTTCACTGAGCCACTCTCTCAATCACTTAGACCTACAATGCCGGGTCTGCTCATCAGTGAATAATGACAACACAAAGGCAAGTTAAATTACAAGGTTACTGAGGGATTTTTTTCCACTGGATAAAATTGCTTTTCGCATTGTTTTATCAAAATTTTACCACCTAAAAAAACCATAGTTGAAAGTAGCAACGTTTGAATTGCTGTTACATTCTTTGTCATCTTTGTCCTTGAACCCTTTCCTTCATTTCATCAAACATGTGGTAATTTATTCCTTTTCAACACAAGGACAAAGAAAACAAACAAAAAACACTAAAGTTTTAAGTAAAACCAACATGGAATGAACATTAAGGGTATTGGCAAAAATTTTAAGGTGACTTTTTGGACTTGAATAACTCTAGATCTAATGTCTACTATGTCTGCAGCTTTGGTGAATAAGATCTACAAATGTTTCTAATACACTAAAATAATCTTTGCGTTAATGCTAGCCAACCTGAAAAGAGCTGGTCCCGCTCTTTTGACTTTACCATGTTCCCTTAATTCTGGCAAAGTCCCCCACTCTGATCTCCGCCGCACCTGGATAAAAAAACCAGGTTCATGTAAATTTATTGGTGACATTGAGATGGCTCCTTGCTATTCAAATGAGGCCTGCCTCATCAGACGCTAAACTGTACCATGTATTGGCTTGTAGCAGTAACCTCCCCACAAACAGCTGTGACCCCATGCAGGAAGTCAGACATCCCACTTCCTGTGGCAAGCTGTGCCACTGGCTCTCTTAGCCGTGAATGGCTTTCTAATTGGTGTCCTTTCACCTCTTTACTTTGAGATGCTCCTGCTTGACAGGTCTTGACAGCAGGGGGAGATGTCCTTGGGGGCAGAGAAAAAAAAAAAGTCAGATATCAGAAAATGCCTGGACAGTTTCTAAGACCTGTCTTTTTTTATCAAGTACCTTGTAGAGAAATAAAAGAAATCCCTTCAAGTCTTTTAAAACTAAACTTATATGGGCTTTGACTAGGGATATAACTGTGAGGGGAAAAAATTATTAAGCGTGTTGTGGTTTGCTCAATAAATAGTCACGTTAAATCCTTGAGGCTAAAGGAACTTTTTCCCATTGTATCACCAAAGTTTAAAGATCTGTATATTTAAAAGACACTATTCACTCAATTAATCTTTGTTTGAGCTGCAGAATAGATAGTTATCTAATGAAATTCCTTTTATTCATAAAAAAAGTATTCTCAGTATTGAGCGAGGTCAGCTGTGTACATAAAGAAATGATCAGCTCAGGGTGTTGCACATAACATTGAAGTTTTTCTCTTTTATTCAATTTTCTTGATACTATAATGGTCAGTAACATTTTATTTTTCTGAGCAAATGTAAAAGGCTGAATGAATTTACACTGTGTAAAAAGCCATACTTAAGCATTATGTTTTCCATCAAACAGTAAATAGTGTAAACAGAAAGGAGAGGCACATAGAAAGGGTAAATGCTTGCATGCACAGTTCATTGCGTATTATGGGTATTTGTAAATTAAGTAATGAGTTTAAATTCTAATAACTGTATGTGTAGTGTAGGCATCGACAGATAATTTCATATTATACATGTTCTCTTTGTATATTTTATACATGTTAGGTGAGCTTAATATTAGGTGCAGGAACCCTTACAATCAACTTGAATTGGTGTGTCAAAATGGCATTTTTCCCCAATGTAATTGCCCAAATGTCCTATTTACGTAACTAAATATTACAGGGATGTAGTAACACTCTGTTCCTAAACTCCAAACTAAAGGATAAAATGTTTAACATACTGAAAGAGATGTACACAATTATGTAGAAAATTATGTCTCATTTTAAAGGAAAAAGTTTTACAATGATGTTTTTCTGATTTAGAACCGATGCATAATGAACTACTGAGGCCGATCTGTCCTGAAAACAGAGGCTAATGGTTAGACTAACCTAGCAGAAAAGTACAGAGCACTGACATAAACTAGCATTCACCAGAACCACTACATCAATTTTACAAAAAGCTGCAGCATGTAACTTTTATAAAAAAAAAGTTTGCATATTTGTTAAAATATTTAATATACTCTGACAGTATATTGATAATACTATCAGATTATATTGATAAAAGGCAGATCATTTGTAAAATAAAAAATAGAAACTCAAACTCTCAGAAATACACCACCACAGTCCAGAGTTCTGTTTTCAGATTGAAGTAAGTTCTGGAATTCAAGATCCCAGCATCTGGAAGAGTGGCAAGGATATTCATGTTGCTTGAAGTCCAGTGTGATGTTTCATGCTCTAGAAAGACAAGCTCTAGGAAATTAGGGGGCATGTCACATTTCCCTTTTCTGACAAGCTGCATAGAGGTACTGATGTTATTTTCCAGTGGGATTTGGCACCTACCCACACTGCAAAAGGTACCAAAAACTGGTTCAAAGACTGTAGTGTTCCTGTTCTTGATTACCCAGCAAATCCCCCTGAGCTGAACCCCCATAAGAAGAACTATGGGCAATACTCAATAGGAAGCTGAGAGACACCAGAACCAACAAGACACGTAGCTGTGTATGCAGCTACCTGTCGTTCCATCGGCTTCCATTACACTGACACAGACCCAGAGGCGGATCGACTCTTTGCCACTGATGCAATATTTCAGGCAAGAGGGGACCCAGTCAAGTATCAAGGACATAGACATGTACATACTTTTCAGAAGCCTGAAAAGCATTTATTTTTGATTGGTCTCATGTGATATTCTAATTTTCTGTAACCCTCCCGCAGGCTGAAGAGACAGGGTAATCTAGACCCTACGAGTTTTTTACTCTGTGTGCAGTTCACTTTTAGGAGGGTTTTTCTTTTTCTTGCAGTTTCAAAAACTGATGGTCTGACTGGACAATCCTGCTGCTTGCCTGCCATCTGTCTGTAAAATTTGCTGCTCTCTAAGGCTGTGGGAGGGTTAACTCCAAGCCATAATCATGGTCAATGGTAAAAAAGTCAATGGTAAAAAAATAAATAAATAAAAGCATAAAATATTTTACTCTAGATGTTATAGGTTTCAGTATCCGAGATGACTGGATAAAGAATTGAACTTTTATGTAATATTTACATTCTCTGAGATGTACTGGTCTTGCTTGTTTAATGAATAATATGAAGGTATTCACATTATTCCATCCATTGGTTCTACTTGGTTGTACTGGTTATACTATATTCAAATTTCAAATATTAGTCAATCATGTGATGTGCAAAACAATGACCTGCAGTCCATTCACAATATATATCTTGCTCTTTAATTGGCTTTTTAGGTCTGCATGTTGTGGCACCGATGAGTAAGAAAACCAAATACTACCCACAGAAACACACTAGGGTCACTTTGCTTCATGATTTACTTGTTGCACTTTTGACTTCAGGTTCAGCTCTGCATCTTGCACCCTCCAGTGCTTCTTTGATGATTTTGTTATAGTAGGAGTGAGGAGAACCATCTGCAGCTAAATGTCAGTAAGATCAAGGTGCTTGTGGTGGATTTCCGACAGACCGAGAAGCTACTGACACATGTCATCATTCAGTGTGAGGAGCTGGAAATTCTCCAGACCTACAACTACCTATGTGTGTGTGTGTGCGTGTGTGTGTGTATCGACAAGCAGGCAGACCTGAGCAGGCTCCCTAAGCACAGGCCTCTGAAAGAAACGGAGATGTTTAGCAGATTTGAATGCATATACTCAGTCTAATAAAGAATCTTAGCCGAAGGCTGTGTGGTAGGCTCATAAATGTAAGATCTAGGGTCATAGATAGCTCGTTGACTAATAAATGAAGAAAAGAAAAGTTGTTTGCCACAAATTCACTTACTCTTATATCAGCTGTAATAAAAGAAGTGAATCATTTCTTTTTGTGTGGTCAGCCAAAGCAACCTTCACCATGTTTTAATAGGAATGAGCTGAGAAAGGAGCTAAACTGCCAGCCCAGCAATTAAAACCAAATCAGTTTTCAATCACAGATTTTAAATTAATCTACTTATGCACTTTTTTCCAATGTATTACAAGTGAATCTTGATGTACTTGTAGTACACTTGCAATAAGTAGCTGAATAACATCAAAACTTTAATTCATTTACAGAATTCAACATAAAAAGTTGACTTTTTTTCACTTTATCTCCTGATAAAATGTCATTAATTAAAAAATAGGATATATATCTAATTTGTGGTAATAGACAAACTTCTATCTGTGGTCACAAAATCATAGCTAGTTTTACAGATGATATTGTGTATTTTCCGTATGTTTTAATTGCTTACTTTTTTCTGGATTTGTATTTCTTAATTATATTCTACTTCCATGTATTCTGGTGGAGTTTTCTACTGTCACAAGAGCCATTATTAAGTTTCTATGTTATCTCGCTTTTGTAAAAAAAAAAAAAGTATTTTCTCCTGAAATAACTGCAACCTGTATATAATCCAATTGAACACGTGAAGATACAACAAGTCCAGTTAATAGAAAAGAAAAATCCAGAGTGTGCAGCATAAAGTATCTCAGATACCCGTGGTTTTGATATTGAGTGCAGTAGCCTTGCTTTCAAACTTTATCTGATGGTGAACAGAGGAAAGGAGGGCTATCTATATTGTTAAAGCCAGAGCCTGTGGGCATCAAACATCGAAATGTCAGGGTTGGGATAAATTCAAAGGATAAATTATTCATATGGCCTCAGTAAATGCTGTGCATGAGGTCACAAGCGGGCCTCAAAAGCAAAGGAATATTTGACAGGAAGCTGCACAGAAGTAGTCCTCCAATGTCTTTTAGGAAAGGATGGGGTTTTCACTGTAGCAGCTCTCCAAGCAGGCAGGGGAAATGACCTGCCCAGTAAACCTCAAACAAGTGTTAAGAATTGTCAAAAAAGGAGAAAAATGGATTCTTACATGAACATTTACTTTCATTTGTTTAGAAAATATGCTTTTCATGGGAATGTGATGAAGTGAGATGAGAGACATGATAAGTCAAATGCATTGTGGTTTTAAGGAATCTTTTGATCATTTTTGATGGGCCCAGTGCAACAGCACAGCTGGAGTCTTTACTTGTCAACTCAATGACAACAAAATTATCTTGGTCAAATGAAAAAGTCAATAAATTAGTTGCCATGTTAGGTGAAAACCATATGCTTATATAGTTTTGTGAATTCTGTAAAAAGAAACAAAATACTTTCAGATTGTGAATTGCAATAACAAGTGATTACATTAACTATATAAATATCAGAATGACCGGAGAACTACTAGCTCTGGAGCTCCAGGTTGCAGACCTCTGATCTAGCTGTTGAATAATCTTATATCTCAATAAAGCAAAAGATAAAAGTTTCATCTCAGTAAAATTGTGATATTAAGAACTTTCTAGCACTGACCATGGTCCAATCCTCTGCAGCTTCAGAATGGGATATTATGGTGTAAGTAATATTGAGTAGGAGATTTTGGACTCGAGCGTATTATCTAAACTTACATTTGGGAGCTACAGCTCCACATCGACCATGAATTCATGAGGCAGAAGCAGGATATTTGCATAGCCAGTTCGGCCTATGCAAATAATTAGGACAATAAGGCCTATAAAATACATTATATTACACTGCAAGTCTTGAATACATTTTACATTCTTTAGTGCTATGTATCATGTGTTCTAAAAACAATTAAAGTTGTGATGAAAAGCTGAAATTTAGGACTGTTGACACCCAGTGCCTCCCATTGTAGCCCTGGAGTGTTTTCATTGGTGTCTTTCTGGTAGCTGTCATCTCTAGAGTACGGATCAGTTAGCTTCAAGAGGCCCAGTTATTCTCATGTCCTTCCACTCTCTTTGCGAAAGAATCCATCTGCAAAATTTGCACGACTGTGTAAGGTGAAGAACTTTTTTTTTTCCTTATAGCATTTATAGTCAAAGTTAAAGAGTTTCTCCATTTTACTATAACTATTAAGGTGGTGGTGATATCTTCTGATATATTGCATTCCATCTCCACCATAAGGGTAATCAGTGCTGGCAATGGTGCAGATATTGCTGTAGAGACACTTTGCAACAGCCACACTTCAGTTTATGAGCAACACGTTCAGCTTGTCCATATTTGTTTAATAACATAAACCCAACCAGGAAGTATTAGCTTAGCTAGCCATGCTTAAGTCAGCTTATTGGACAAAATCCACAACAACAGTGGTGTGAACAGTCATTCAAAGACGGTATGTAAATCAGCTGTGCGTCATCACCAAAATTAAATGCACTGCTGGCTCAAATTGCTCTGTAATCAAGCTGAATTAGAATGCAAAGTTTCTCATTATAAAACTTTAAAAACTGCTATTTACAGTATGCAGGGGTTTCTTTGTATTTACAAAAAAGAAAGAAAACTCACTATTTTCTCAGAAATAGATGTTTTTCTTCTTTTCTTTCTTTTAATCCTCTGCTGACTTGGTCCTACTTTTTTCTGAAATGTCACTTTTGATTTTAAACTTCTAAAGGAGCTGCTCCCTCAATACCTTGGTGCATTTTTAGCAATACATACTCCTAATATAACATCAGACCTTACAGTAGCTCCTCCTAATACTGTGGCATACATTGCCCCTGCCAATTTAGGGAAACATTTTGAAAACCCTTTTTTAAATCCCTTACACTGAGGTCTAACAAAATGGATGGAGTTTTGGTCTGGGTAATGTCATTGATTACAAACATAAAACTTTCTAAAGATCGCAGGTGACAGGAAGCATGTTTGTCTAATATTTCAAACCTTCTGCTGAGCATAATTTGATTAGGTCTGAGACATACCCTTAGGGTTGTAGAAACCTTTACCATTTTAATCTACTTTATTAATGAAATTCGTTATTAAGTGTGTTTATATCTTTTCCCTCAGTCTGGAGCTCGTATTGGTCAGACGGTGTCTGTAGATTTTGCAAACTGAAAGCAATGGCACTTGGGGGGAAAAGGAGTCTATTAATCCCCAATGACAAAAAACAACCTTTTGCCAAACTCTTGTCTTTCAAAAACATAGATTGCTATATTTCTAGTCAATCTCTTTGCCAGTGTCAAGGAAACCAATGCTGACCTTCATTTAGACAAAAGAATGACAATACCGTAGGGAGATAAGAAAGTGAGGGGGCTGAGTGGGAGGTGGGTGGGGAAGAAAAAAGGAAAATCAATAGCTCATTTTCTGCTTTTTTGTATAGGGATTGTGATGTTTGCTGAGATAAAGGTCGACCAGCCTGAGAGATCTCTCACGCCGTCTCAGCTTGAACAACCATGAAATTGCTATTGTGTCCGCAGCAATTTAAAAGTGAGAAATCAGATTTTGCCCTATAGCCTTTAATGTGCCTTATGGAAATAAGATTCTCAGTGCATTTATGTGCATAGTCTTATTTCCCCATCAAAAATAAAATTCATATATGCCTCATTTTTATTTTTTGTGAAATTTTTTTTTAAGTCTTTTGTAGTTCTTGGCATTTGTACTATACCAAGTTTTGTGGTATATATATCATCAACCACCACATATTGATAAGCTCTCTCAATTTAGCTTCTCTGGTGCACCTGATTCAATTTTGAAACCTATTAGTCAAGTTCTCTCGCTTAAGTCACAGTAGTCAAAGGAGACGAAGTGAGAAGGCTATAGAACTATAGATTATTTATTTTGGAAGTTGTGAACTGCAGTGTTTTATACGACACCACTCATCCTTTTTGTTACTGGCCTTATTGTGTGAACTCTCATTTCCCATGCATGCTTCTTGAAGGACTTCAGGAGTTTGCAGCAGCATGCTATACAAATTATGGTGCTCATGAACGGACGCATGCAGTGTAAATCCAGGGTCAGGAAAAAGAAGAAGAAGAACCTCTCAAGGGCACAGAACCCCTCACTAAGGGGTAGAATATGCTTACAAAACCCCTGACAAACTTTTTTAAAGGCACAGTAAACACTACTTTCAGATATGAAATATTCTGATGCATCATGTTTGACCAAGTATCCAATTTCTCTGTGAAGTCTGTGAACCACTTAATGAATGGTATACCAAAAGATAAGAAAGGAGGAGAACCTGTACTAGGGATCACCTTTTGAGATGGCGTTCAGTCCAACGGCTCCCACGTTTTTGGACATACTGTCCACAGACAGTTAAAATTTCAGAGTTGAGTGTACCAATTGCATGCATCTTGACAAATTCCTTCATTTACCACAATCCCCACATAGCATACTGACAAGT
Source organism: Micropoecilia bifurca (assembly GCA_903067075.1). Classification (NCBI taxonomy): domain Eukaryota; kingdom Metazoa; phylum Chordata; class Actinopteri; order Cyprinodontiformes; family Poeciliidae; genus Micropoecilia; species Micropoecilia bifurca. The sequence continues at coordinate 3,315 of CAEGAF010108229.1, read as the reverse complement.
TTGATGAGCTAGTGTTTCGCTTTGAGTCCTCATCCAGTATGCACAGACCTCCGTGAAGTGAAATACACTCGAGTATGTGGAAAGTTTTATTGTTGAAGATTGGTGCTGGACAGGAGATGGAAGGATTGACAGATGAATGGAATTACACAGCATCATCTGTGAGATAGAGATAATTCAAGCTGGCAAAATGAATAGACTACCAAAGGTGTAAATAGGTGTAGGTCTTTATATTTGTGTGTATGCACAGCCATAAATTGGTGGTGGAAGAATAATTCACTGTTGCAATAAATAGGCTTTAATATAATATGTGAATAAAATGTCGACAGTGATGGACTTTTTTTAAGGATTCTTGGCACTAATTGACTTTATTTGACAGTAATTAAATGGGGCCAAGAGAAGAGGGGAAAGAAATCCCTTTAGTACTCCAAATTATAAGTAGTGGTTTTTTAGTCAGATCCATGTTTGGGTTTTGTTCTTTAACTAATTTAATTAGGTTCTTTAAATTCCGTACTTCTCCCTCTCGGCTGACATGGAATAAATACCAGAACCATCACAACCTTGCAGGCTTAAACAGAAATTTAAATCTTTTCTTCTTTTTTTGTTATAAAATAATTTTATGACTACAAGCTGCAACCAAGTGACTCTTTGGACACTTCCACATTGGCTCTTTAAATATCCTATTGTTGATATTTATCAGAAATTCTTAGTTTGTCAAAAAGTTGTGTAACATTTGCAGCTCTAGATGTTTGTTACGCGGATTTAGGGCATAAAAGGCTCTTTGTGTTGTCAACATTGCAGATCTTTGTAATAGTCCATCATTAGTGCAGCACTTGCTGTGTGATTGCTGCCACCCAACCGAAGCAAGATAATGTCCATCCTTGGTAAGTGTCATTTTATTTTTCTGCTTGAAATATGGCAACCCCAAAACTCCAGATTTAAAACACAATGTGAAGAGATTTGCTACTTTCTAAACCTCAGCAATGCCATCATAACCTTGACATCAATTATTTTCCATTTCATAGTTATTTATTAAGGAGTTTTAATACATATCACTTTTCATTAACAGGGAAAGTGGCAAACAATGCTGGCATCAAAGCAGTGATGAAGAGAATCAAATCACAGCAATAATTGGGTCATTATATGTATCAGCATGGCACAGACGTAAACATGTATTGTAAGACATATGGACAAATATAAAGAAAATGGATAACAAAACAAATAAATAAATGAAATGATCAGCTGGTAAGGTGTGTCTGTGTTGTATACATGATGCAAGATACATGAAGCGAAACCTCAGGAATCTGGCAACCAGCTTGGATGGGCGGACCACCAGATGTTTAATTTTGATAGTGCGCATCATGACTGATGAGCAGGTATCCGTGAAGCATAAGCTACGGGCTCCACTAACGGCATACAGTGATTAGAAACAGAAATACACTTTGTCTTTGCTTTCAAAACAAATTCAAATTGAACTTGAAAGTGTTTCATGAAAATTGCATCTATTGACAAGCGTTTAAAAACCACAAACTCTCCATGAGTGCACTCATCTGTGCTTTTAGTTAGTTCCCTGAAGCAAAAATCATGCATTCAAAATTTGCTGCAACTATACATATAATAAATGATTGTTTATTTCTCCTGGGTCCCCCAAATAACAAAAGCTGGAGTTCTGTACAAAACCAATGAGTGTAGTAAGTAGTTTGTTTAAGATGCACTGTGTAACATTTTTTAATCTTTCATATTATATGAACATTTCTCTTTAGGATTTACATCTCTCTTTTCACACATGTGATATGCAACAAATTATTTATTTTGTAATTGAGAACCTACATAGAATCTCTCACAAATCTTCTCATCCCTAAAACCATGGACTAAAGATATGTCTATTGTTAACTTCTCCTTTTTGGCAATGGTCTGATAACATCATTGTGTCCCTCCAGGTAAACTAGGAAAAACTGCAACGTGTGATCACAGAAAAATGCATGCCAGAATCATTGTTTTTAATAAAAGTATTGTGACGATTCCAGATTAGCAGCTTCCAGATATAGATTGATAGACAGCAAAAGGGCGAGAAGCAGGACCAAGACCTGCCTCCTGACCAAGATTGGTTGTTTCTAATTAGCGTTGGGAGAAGGTACAGGAGCTCATTTTTTTCATAGATTATCTGCCTCATATAGTACTGTCACAACATAGTTCAAGAAATATGTAAAAAGAATTAAAAAAACCTACAAGTTGTATACTGCAGTTGTAAACTACCAAGTTACTTTTCATGGAGTAATCATAAATCAGGTAAGAAACTAAATTATTTTTCCCAAGGTGATGAGCAGTCTTTGTAAATCACTTTCCAAACAAAACAAAATAAAACTTGTCATATTACAAGAAAATGAACAAAATAAAAAATTTCAGGTAACTATGTTAAGTTCTAAAATGATTTTTTTAAATGCTAAGCAGATCTTTGAACACCAGCCTGTGGCACCAGAAGGGTTTATCCCTACATCATGTTCGTCATAATTTTCTGAATAGTAAGCATTTATAAAAAACTGAAGGATAAACTATCTGAAATGGTAATTGCTGCGTACTCTTCCTGTCAGGCATAATATTACTTCTCAGTTGTGTGCTGTCTATAGTACCTGGAATACTGGTACAGGGATCAGAGCTTAAAGCAGCTAAAGAGTCAGATGCAGCAAGCAGAGAAAATTATTATATGGCCACACTGTGGAAAGGGTGTGGCTGGTTGTGTGGATGAGATACTAATATTTCATTTATCGACATCTCATTTCTGTAATAACCAAAGCAATCTGCCTAGAGCAGAATAAATTAGGACAGAGTTGCAAATTAGCAGAGATGCTAATAATCAGGAGTGGGATATTTACCAATGACACAGGTGCAGCTTGTTTCTTCTGCTATTATAACAGGACATGATTGTGATCATATGGCCATGCTTGTCTGCAGCAGAACCATGATTATAGTCCTGCTTAGCTGTTATGTTTTATTAAAAATATTGATATTTTTATTTTGATTATAAAAGGCTTACCTCAAACACTAAATACATTTTCAGAATCCCTGGTTGTTTTCAATAAACTTCACGCTACAGTGGCTTACTGACAACAGCTACCCATTACAAGGACTGTTGCTGAAAATATGAGGTGCATAAAAAGGCAGATTTGAACAATAAATGTTGGTCAAGTGAATCAAATTAGATTTTTATGATGAGTCAGATGCATATTGGCCACCAAGAAAAGTCAGAGATACCAACACTCAAATTTAGATTACTCTAAGTAAAGCTAAGAATTTACCTAGCTAAGACTTTACTTTATA
>CAEGAF010108219.1:0-10196 GCA_903067075.1 Micropoecilia bifurca | reverse complement strand
TGCGACTAGTCGACTGGCCCAGAAAAAAGTCATTGCAGAGAAAAGAATCGACTAGTCGACTAGTCGACTAATTGGTGCAACCCCTAGTGCCCACACTAGGCTAAGCATTGCTTTTTTTACCTTTGCATTTTTTAAGACTTCACAGTTGTTGTTCAGGTATTAATCTTCCAATCTTTCAATAATAACTATCAAGTAATATTTAAAAAAAATTTTTTGTCAACTTTAAACATTTTTTTTGAAGAAATGCACGGCTCTGACCAAGGACAACCAATCAAAGCCAGAAGGAGGGGCTTAGGGCTGTCAGTCATCCTTGTGTACTTGCTGTTCAATGTGTTAATGGAAGAGAAACAACTTGCTGCTACCGGATAACCGTTTATCCGCTGTCATCAGTGGCCATGCTAACAAGCTTCAGCATTCATGACAGCCTCTGCTATCAGGAAGAAGCTCTAGCATACAAATTTGGGAAGGGGCAGGATGGGATGAACAGGCATGCAAGGCTTGATTGGCAGCACTTAGACCCGCCTCCTAGTTCTGACTGGTTGTTTCTAGTTAGCACTGGAAGAAGGTAAAGGAGCAAAAATAGTTTTCACCTTTCATCTGTGTCGTACCAAACTGTCACCACATAGTGACAGTTTTAACAAATGTATAAAAAGAAAAACTTTTTTAAAGTTACATACTGCAGCTTTAAGTGAAAATGAATAGCTGTTGTCAGATGAACTGGTCTAAGTAGCTCAGAAACTGCTGGTCTGCTGGGACTCTCATGGACAAACATACAGTAAATACTTAGTGAGCAGTAAATGCCTTGTTGATGTCAGAGAATACACAAAGTGGTTTTAGATAATATAAAGGCTGCAGTGGGTCAAATGATAACCAAAGTATGCAGAATACCATTTCCTGTCTTATACAAGTAGTCCAACTTCTCCTGGTGTATTGAGTAGTGGTGCTGACCATGTCCATCATTTTAGGACCACACTTCTACTCACCATTTGGTGGTTGCATCCAGAAGGATAATACACAATGTCCCAAACCTCAAATCATCTCAAACTGATTTCCTAGACATAACAATGAGTTCAGTGTAGCCGAGTGGACTCCATGGAAACCTGATTTCAGCTTAATAGAGGATGTGGTGGAAAAATCTCTTAAGGATTGTTTCCATCAGCTTTCTGCTGAATCTGGTTCCACTAAGAATTGAGATAGTCCTGAACATAACAATTTGGTTCAGAGCTCTATATAGTGGCCAGTGACTGTTTAGGACGTGATTAAAGAATCGACAATTATTAGACACCATTTTTTATAATTGCTCCTAACCAGGGGTGAACCCATTGCAATTTTCTGGCTGATCGCTGATTACCAATCTTTTAAAAAACCTAACTTACCGATTCCGATTTTGGCCAATACCAGTTTTTTGACTGAAATGTTGCTTAATATATGAAGAGTTTGCTGAATTGGCAACAATGGAGTGACTATTGTTAACTGTAAATGTGCAGACATGACCTGGTCAGCCGGTTTGTCAGTCAAACCTCTCACAGAAAAATAGAAAAGTACAGTGGTTGATTTTTAGAGGTTGATAACATCAGTGGATAAGATTGGCTTCAAATGTAAAAATTGGCCGATCACTGATCTCCCAAAATTAAGGAAATCTGCACCGATAAATCGGTGCACCCCTACTCCTGCCTCCTATAAAACTAGCTGAACTAATTGAGTAATAAATCATATAGAATTATATAAATTGACCTGACACTAATTTAGCAGATGTACAAATTGCATGAATGGATGGATGTTTTTAATATGACTATTATTAAGAATAACTAATTTTTAAAAGCAGCGTAGGTAACCTAAATGCAGTTCAATTTGTTTTAATTCAAATTGAATCAAATAAAGTTTTAGTATAATTTTCTTAGGTAAATAAAGCAAGTTAAAGTGTATTTTAAGTTACTGAGGTTTTATATAGGTTATTCTGCCCTTTGTTTTATTTGCTGTTATAGATTTTCTTGTCTGTATGGTAGCCAGTACAATCCTCTAATGAGCATTTTTGACCTGTAATAAAACAATTTACCAAATTTATTTGAATATAAACCTCTGAAGTGCTTTATTTTCAAAAATCGAAACAAAAAAACAACTGTGTTCAAGGCTACTTGTATTACATGAGTAGGTTACCACTCATAATATGCAGGAGGCACTTATTTGTTATTTTTATGGGACGGTGAAGCTCTGACATCTGTTCATCTGTGCCTGTTACTCTATTTGAGCTACTTTAACCATTAGCTTTTTGGCTAATGCTAGCAAAGTGGTCTCTGCTTACACCTGCTGACAAGCTTCACTTTTTTCACCTTTTCTTGTTGCTAACTGTTGCGTTGTTTGGTGTATTCTTCAGTTGCCCCTTTTAGCTATTCTCTCTTTTGTCAGTGCCTGTTTAATTTTTATATTTCTGAGAGATGACAAGTAAGACTGTTGTAAAAGAAAAGTGTCAAAGAGAAACAGGAAGGAAGTTCACAGAGTGACTTGCTCGCTGCTTTCACTTCGTTAACTGTTGCAACTATTTAAAGAGTAACTGCTATGATTCCCCCTAAACCCAGTGTTTACATCCGTGCTACTGTTTTTTCAGGGTTTTTACCCCCCCATTTCTCCTTTAAATGTAGAAACCTGAACATGTACATTTTTAAATTATCCTGATCAGTGGCTCATTTCTTTAAATCTGATAATGATTTATTTGAAAACTGTACTGTTCTTATATTTTTCCTATGTTGGAAATTTTCCCATACTACACAGTCTCTTATGCTTATTATTTTAGATATTTGGGGGGTAAAAATTATCTATCGACAATTATTGATATCGCTGATGTGAGACATTTATACGACGATAAGTTTCTGAGCTATATTGTCTAGGATTGGACATCCTGTGACTAGTGCGTTTTCAATAAATGACAAAACCTGCAACAACTGTATCATTTGTTTGTAGAAAGTTGTGATGTTCATAACAAATCCATTTAAAATATTTTATAAAGTCTTTAAGAAACTATGTCTCTTACAGTAGCAATTATCTAAAAGTAAGTAAATTAGTCAATATTCAAAATGACAAAACCGACAGAAATCAAGCTGCTTAGAGATGTAGACGAATTCATATTTTATGTATCAAAATATTTGTAATTTCTTCGGCTGTAATTTATGCCATATTTTTATAGATGTCAGATTTAAAAAAAAGAGGGTCCCACAGACTCCAGCTCATTCCACATTAAAACGGTACAAGTTGTTTTGTGGACATGACTGGATGCATAGTAATGGTGCCTGCAGGAGAGCTAGCTGCTGCTAGCACGTCACTAGCTGTAGCGGCTAGTAGGTGCTGTCCTATCCACTAATATAGACCACTGCACAAGAACTTTCTATAACGGCTGGCTATAGCCAATGTTCATCGTCATCCTGCTTCCACTCAGGTCATCCGGTTCACTCCAGGAGCCGAGCTGAACCCCTCTTGACCCTGATGATCTGGTCCCTCATGGGCTTGATGTCCTGAAAACTTTGCTGGTTCACCAGACTGTAGACCAGGATGAAGTAAACATGGGCAAAAAAACTCAGAAATTTTATAGAACAAACTTGGAAATTCTCAGAGCTCAAAAGGTTGAACATCTGCAAGAAAAAGTTTTCAGATTAATTTCAGAAATGTTCTAGGGAAAAATTGGAAATTTTCTGAGCTCAAAGTTGAAAATGTTTGACTTTTGAAACTTCTAAGTTGTTTTTTTTCCTACAACATTTCGGAGACTAACCTGAAAGTTTCAAAGCTTTTTCTTACAAGACCAGAGAATCCCAAGCTTTCTTCTAGAAAATGTCTGAAGTTTAATATAAATGTTGTTTTTATTGGACATAAATTTACTCCTTTTTATCTTCCTTATGCTGTCATAATTTCCCAAGTGTGGGCCATGAAGGATACTTTCTGTTTACTGATAGGGAATAAGCTCCAACAAGCAATGCAGCACACCTGTAACATAGTAGCAATAATGTGAGGTTGCCAAGGAAACAATGAAGCAAAAGTGTGCCTTTGGTTAATTTCTTGGTTTTATCTGCTTTTCCTCTGGCCACAGATGGACGGAACCAGGTTGTTTAAAGACGTGAAGGCGTACTATGCGGCGGTGAAAAGTGAGTTTACACACATTGCATGTCCTGCGTTCAGGCTGGACGTCAGCCGACACTAGTGAGGCGAAAAGAGAAGTGAATTTGATCTATTCCTAAATTCTGACGGCTTTCGCAATTCTGTCTGCGTTGCTGGGCTCCAGGACAGAAAAGCAAAAGCTCACTGTGATTAAAAAAAATAAAAAATCAGCAGACGCAGCGCTGCATGTATGACTCATCCAGTCAGGAAACAACAAGCTGTTTGACACAATGCCTCCTCAGGGTTCCGTGCAGCTGAAGCTGAAACTGGTGGAGTAGCGATAAGTTTTATAATGACCTTTCTAAGACCTGCAACTCTTTTCCACAGCTGTGCATGAAACATCCAAGCGACTGTCCCTGACCCTGAGAGACGTGTATGAGACAGACTGGGACGGCGTGGACGACCTCGCTGTCATTACAGAGGTGAGGCTTTTGTTCATCATGAGATCTAATGTGAAATTGTGCAAAATGAAGTGGAGTTGTTGAAATATATTTGTTTTTTTATAAAAAGAAGAAGAATAGCATTTGTTCATAGACCTCCTTATTCTGCTACTCCTATATAAAAACATGCAGGGATTTCCCTCAGTGTATTATAAACCTGGCGGGCCACCAGGCTTTACTTGTGCCCCCACCAGGCTAAGCATTGCTTATTTATTTAAGTCTTATAAAATGTTTGCATTTTTTAAGTCTTTATAGTTGGTGTTCAGGTATTAATCTTCCAGTCTTTCAATAACACATAGTTATCAAGTGATACTTTCAAATTTCCTGTTAACTTTAAGCATTTTTTGGTGACATTTTATTTGTTGAGGTGTGCATAAGACCGACATGATGCCAACATACACATTACACATCTGTCATAAACATAAAAAAAAGTCTTTATGAATGTCTCTGGCTTTTGTCATGAAGTGTCATTCGGTAAATAATGACACTTTTAATGCAAAGTTGCTTTAAAAGTTGCATTGAAAGTCTATTAAAAGTGCTGACTTTGAATGAAGGTGCAATTCAAAGTCGGCACTTTTAATAGACTTTCAATGCAACTTTTAAAGCAACTTTGCATTAATTTGTTTACAGTTTAAACTGAACATGTCGCATGCTGACATGAACAAAGGTTTTGAACGAGAAGAAAGAAAAAATATGAACCCCTTTTCTCAAAATTCAGCTTGCTACACCACAATCAACTAAACATCAATTGACCATCCATACAGATACGGCTTTAAACATGAAACAAGCAACATTAGCAAAACAAAACTTGCATCATGTAAGTCCACAAATGCAGCTCCCAGGTCAGAGTTTAAACCTGTGGAGAAGTTTTGGCCTTTATAAAAACATGACAAGAAAAAAAAAAAACATTTTCTAAAGAAAACAGTGAGTTGTGTTTTCAGTTTGTCTCGAGCTCTGAAGGGGAAACCAAAAACATAATCTGTGATCTGAGCAGATGAAACTAAAGTTTAACTTCTTGGCTGAATGTGGAAGATGAGACGCCATCTTAGATTCTGTCATGCTGCCCCCCTGATTAATCAAGTCCAGTTAGATGCTGAAATACAACATGAATTTATCACCATTTTTATATTTTAAATTCAAGATAGATTGTTTCTGTGCAATGATTCTTTTAATGTAGTTTTTTGGACTGACTGACTCTTCTCCTGTGCTTCAGAGTGAGGACTTGCTATGGAACGACTTTGAGGAGAAAATAAGTGACCAGCTCATCCGCACCATGGAGAACTATACCAGCCAGTTTCCTGAGGTCAAGGTAAAGGGAAAAAAAGGAAAGTTAATTTATCAAAAAAGGAAATTAAACGTTGTCTTGAGTTTTTTCGGAGTCGTTGTGGACGGTGATTGTGCGGGGAGGAACGGCGTTCAGCAGCTGTTTCCGATACAGATGTGCCTGACCCATCTGTTTCAGATTTTCTAGACAGTTTATTTTCTCTATGTTTATAAATCTGACAGATATTAATAAATCAAAAATCTAATTGTTATGAAAAAAACCCAACAAATGTTCAACATAGCATCTGCTGTTTGGTGCATTTGAGGACCAGAAATAGTGGGAATTCTCTGTATTGATGTATTTAATGAACTTAAAAAGGAAAAATTAGATTTCTACCTGCTTATGACAATTTGTACTTGACCAATAGATATTGGTTAATTGTGTTGTTGCTGTATTTCTGTATGAAAATGTATATTCTACTAGAGAGGTGAGCAACCTGCGGCTCTTTGCTTCCAGTGACTCTTAATAACTTTGATAAAAAGTCACAAAGAACCAACTAATGTTTTTAAACATAGCTGTGCTCTTTAACCTATTTTTAAAGTTTAGGGTTTAGTTTGTTTTCAGAATCAGAAATCAACTTACAACTTACAAAATTGTGTTCCCACCCAAAAAAATTGACTTTGATTTTGAGAGCTCACAATGTACGGACACTGAGTATGTAAATAAACTTTAGAGAAAATAAATTGGAGAATTTTTTAAAAGTTTCCACAAATACTGACATCCCATAGAAGAAAATATATCCTTCCACTTTATTAGAAAAATGTTGTCTGTCCTTATTTTAAAATGTGAAAACAAAAATAAAAAGGTGGGTTTTTTTAAGCATGAGAACAAGTTTTCTTTCATAAGTATTCATCAAAAAAGCAGCTGTTTTTCATATAACATTTGTGGCTCTAAACATGTTTTATTTAGCTAGACAGAGGACAAAATGGCTCTTTCTACGTAATGCAGACCTCTGTCCTATCACTGTTTTTCCCATTATTTTTTGTTAGCTCATCTTCTTTTTGTGGTCATTGTAATGAGTGTTTTTTTATTTGCTTTTTCAGGACCGGGTTGCGAAGCGGGGACGTAAACTGGTGGACTACGATTCAGCTCGTCACCACCTGGAAGCTCTGCAGAGCGCTAAGAAAAAGGACGAAGTCAAAATCACAAAGGTAACATAAATAAACATGACAGCTTAAAGCTGAGATTTCGCTTTTTTTTCCCCCCAACGTTTTTTCTAATTTTGCTTATCAGGCAGAGGAGGAATTCAACAAAGCCCAGAATGTCTTTGAGGAGATAAATAACGAGCTGCGGGAGGAGCTGCCTGTTCTCTACCAGAGGTATCAGCAGCAGTAACTCAACACAGACTCGGATTAGATGGAATCTGTGTGGAAAAAAGAAAACTTTGTCTTATGGACGAAGTTTGAATTTGATCTGGTTTCTCTGTGTCTGCAGTCGGATCGGCTGCTACGTCACCGTGTTCCAGAACATCTCAAACTTGAGAGATGTCTTCTATAAAGAAATGAGCGTGGTAAAAAAATCCCACTCCTGCTGTGCGAACATTCAGAAAGACTCCAGAAGGTTCTCCTGTAATCACCTTGAGTTTCTTCTTTTTACAGCTAAACCGGGAACTTTACAATGTAATGAAGAAGCTGGAGACTCAGCACTCGGGCAAAAATTTCATCATCAAGGGTTTGAGTAGGTAGGGCATTGCTTTTACATTTATTTTATTCATGGCTGCTGTGAAGCCCAAGATGAACCAGACTTTGGTCTGACCAGATAGTCAGTCTCCTTGAACATCTCAATCATCAGTTCAATCATCACTGAGACTGTAGTAGGCAGACAGATGCAAATTGATAATTCCATGGTCAAACCTTGAGATCCAAGCTTTTTTATCAGTTATTCTGGAGAAGCATAAACAGCATCTACTGGGAGGAGCAAAAAAAAAAAAAATATTCAGACCGATTTCCGAGAAACTGGCCACTGAAGAGTACAAAACGCAAAAAGGACATAATCAGAGCATCTAAAACTGGGCGCTCACGGCCGTCCCATGGTCCCACCCTTATTCACACTCACATACTAAGGAACACACTGCCAATGGAGACACAAAGCCACATGTAGACCTCTGTACCACAAATCATCATTCCATTGGCCGAACTTTGGACACAAAACCGAGTAAAGCTGTTGACTCTTCTTCTTTTAAGTGTCTCACATTTAAATAATTACATTGCTTTGCTTCTACAAGGCAGACACTCCTCTCTGAAGAGAGGCTGTCCCTGAACCCAAAATGCTTTGGTAATCAGATAAGCTCTTTGTTTATGGAAGAGATTCTTGCTGTGAAACATGGGAGGGTCTCTGCGTGATGGCTGGGTTCACCACAGGTTGGCCTGACTCTGCAGGATACAGTGACTTATGAAGATTACAAGGGGATTTCTGGAGCATGCTTTAGTGTTTGACTCATAGCTCTGGTTGTTATTCTTAAAGATAATAACCCAAAATATTGCATAGCAGCCCTTTACTGACAGTAAAAGGCTGTAATCCAGTTGGAGTTGGGCTTATGTTCAATTTTGCTGAACGTATGTCTGTCACAGAACGAAGCAGACGCTTTGAGAAACACTTTTAGGACGAAGGTCTTTGCATAACAGTTACTTTTTTTTAGCACAACATGCTGATTCGCAGAAAATGTCATTGAGTGCTGAGTTTTTACAAATCAAGGTTGTGCTTCATACCAAGGCTGTTCCTCAGAAATGTTATAAAAATGACCAGGACTTCATCATTACTATAGTGCTCACAAAAAGGTCAAATCAACTTTAGAGATATGCATATTTGATCAACAAAGCCAACATGTAGAAGTGTTGGCGCCCTTGTGGGAGCAGATGCTTGCAAAAATGTATTTCACCTCAAAGGTTGGAGGCAGCGGTGTGCAGGCGTAAGGCCAGCTGACACCAACCAGGCAACACATTAGCCTGTCTGCACAAATATTTAACATCTGAAAGGTTTTCTTTTGCAGAGGGGCTGGACTCCCCTGTGCACTGAGTTACTCCGGGAAGCATGTTGGGAGTGTTGGAGTACCAGGCCGCAGCAGAGATCCATTCCATAAACAAATGCCTAAATGGAAATTAGCACCACCCAGTGGCCAAATGCGGGTGTCAATATCACATGGTGTATGAATTTGAGCAGGTCACCCGCCACTTTGGTGGGTTGGCATTTTGAACAGGAAATGCCACCATTAGCATTTTGCATTCTGAACTTCTGTCCAAACTCATACAGGTGGCGGCCTGAGGGAGTCACAATGTAACAAAGTATATAAAAAAATCCTTTTTATCAACCGCAGTGGTCCATTGGTTGATTTTTATGGACGGGCATTGGGCTTATCCAATGAAATTCCTCAGTGCTCACTCAGGTATGTGTGAGTGAGTCTGGCAGGGTTAAGCCAACACTAAGCTCTCAGGCAGTCAGAAAAACACTGGACCAACAAACGAAGGATGATGATAAACAGAATTAATAATGAACACTTTTTTGGATGTCTGTAATAATAATTGTGAATTTAAATGGAAAACCTTAAAAGTTAGGAGGGAAAATAGAACGGTTAGGAAACAGCTATTAATACCATTTAAAAATAGTTAAAAATGACCAATCAATCAATCAAATTTTATTTGTATAGCACATTTCAGCAGCAAGGCATTTCAAAGTGCTTTAGACAACTTACAATAAAAATGAAAACAGAAAGACAGATTTTGGAAAAAGATTAGAGAAACATTATTAAAAGTAAAAATTAAAAGTGAAAACATTTTAAAACATCTCAAACCTCGACATCATACAAGGATTCTCAAATCTCAGTTTTAGCAGAGCGACATACAAGAATTCTCAAACCTCAGTTTTTGTATCTTACAAGGATTCAAGGTATTTCAAAGTGCTTTACACAATTTGAAATAAAAATAAAACAGAACAAGACAGAGTTTGAAATAGATTTAAAGAGATAAAATCATTAAAAGTAAAAAAAAAGAAAGAATAAAAACATTCAGTTTATTCATAAGCAACTCTAAACAGCATGGTTTTAAGTTGAGATTTAAAGACACTCAGTGTTTCAGCTGTTTTACAGTGCTCTGGAAGTTTGTTCCAGATTTGTGGTGCATAGAAACTGAAAGCTGCTTCTCCTCATTTCGTTCTGTTTCTGGGGATGCAGAGCAGAACCAGAACCAGAAGATCTGAGGGGTCTAGACGGTTGGTACGGCACTAGCAGATCTTTAAGATATTGTGGTGCTAAACCGTTCAGTGATTTATAAACTAACAACAGTATTTTAAAGTCT
>CAEGAF010108212.1:0-11558 GCA_903067075.1 Micropoecilia bifurca | reverse complement strand
CAACTTTATAACAGTCACAAAATGTCACCAAAATCACTCTGTCCCTCTAAAATCTTTCAGAAAATCGTAAAAGTGTATCGAATTGTATAGTTTGCTGAATATCGCGATATATATCGTATCATGGGCAGAATATCATGTATCGTATCATATTGTGAGATTATTGTATCACTACAGCCCTACCATGGAGGCTAACGCTTATCGATTAGCACAAATGCATCGGAGCAAAGACGGACCAAAATATTCTTCTGACACAAAAAAGAAAACAATTAACCCAAGAAGTTACAACACATGAAAAATGCCTTACGAGTAAAAAAAAAATTAGCCACTGAAACTGAAACTTTTGATCAATATTAAGGAATTATTGACTGGAAATGAGCCTCCATGTGTAGCTGAAAGGTTTTCTGCAGAGGGAAGCAGAGCTGGGAAGGTAAAAGCAGGATTTCTAGCAGCTTCTTGAACTTATTGTCCTTTGACTGTAAGCAAGCAGCCGCCCTCCATCACCGGCCGTCAAACCTCTCAGCCGCTGCCTGTTTGTTTTCTAAACACCGACATCTAATGGGTCAAATAGCTCAGAAATTGGGCGCAGCAGCCTCTCGAGTCTTGAGAGGAAAAAGCGCCTTGTTGGAGCAAACAACGGATGCCGCTGTCATCAACGGGTCCAAATTACAATGCTTAGCCGCTGCCTTATTTTGTGTTTTTTTAGTTTTGTTTGTGTGTGATTATACGAGCCGTAAGGAGAGGTCAAAAGGAAGGATGAGAGCTGGATCCAGGGCCAGGTAAGTGGAGCTGCATTATCTTTGCAGTGATGGTGAAAAAATGAACAGGACTGAGGAGTGAGATTTTACTGAAGGTGATGCTTCCAAGTTTATTTTTTTACTTTTTTCCAAACTGAAACTTCAAGATTTTGAGAAGGAAATTTAAACAAAAAACAATGAGAACAACCAAAAGGAGTTTTTAAAATCGGTGTGTGGATTGAATGAAAAACAAAAAGGATCTTATAGGGAAATATGTTGGACATGATGAGTGTCTCAAAGCCACAAATGGTATTATTAATATTAATAATGTGTAAATAATTGCATATTTAATTATGTGGTCTGAGAGGAAGTCCTAAGATTTTGTATCTTCTGTGTGTTTCTTTACGAACAAATTGTGTAAATGTCACTTAGAATGATAAACATTTATGCCTTTACTTTCTATTGTCTATTTGAAATGAATGCATTTTTTTTTGTTTCTGTATAATAAATCAGAAAAAACTAGAGATCAGACCTGAAGTCTGGGTGTCGTGATGGACCTGAACATTCAAAGTCACATAAAGACGGTTACAAAGTCGGGCTTCTGTCACCTGAAGTAACATTAAAGTTAAAAATGTCTCAAGGTCTAGTCCAGTGGTTCTTAACCTGGGTTTGATGAACCCCAGGGGTTCGGCGGAGCCTCTGAGGTAAAGACACACTTGTGTAAAGTCGTGATGACGCCTAGCTTTGCCATCACTTGCTGCAAAGGATCCCGTTACATTGCTTAGCCAATCAGAGGATCACGTTACATTGCTTAACCAATCAGAGGATCACATTAAATTGCTTAGCCAATCAGAGGATCACGTTACATTGCTTAGCCAATCAGAGGATCACGTTACATTGCTTAGCCAATCAGAGGATCATGTTAAATTGCTTAGCCAATCAGAGCTGAGGAGGAGCCTGATTGGAGGAGCTTCACTCTCAGCAGGGATTTGAACGTGTGTCTTTATTTACTTCAGCAAAACTCACAGTTTTTACCAAATTCTGTAGTCTAAATCTGCTCCTTAGTCGCATCTTTTCGGGGTTGGTGCTGCCTCTAGTGGTGTGGAGGTGGCAATACAACTAATATAATTACATTACTAAATCAGAATACCGCAAAGTATTTTGTGTGTGTTGTGTGTGTATGGGGAGGGGGGGTTGGAATAAGAAGGGTTCAGTGAATGCGCATATGCAACTGGGGGGTTCGGTACCTCAAAAAAGGTTAAGAACCACTGAACTAGAGAAACTAATCCATGTGTTTGATGTCACAATGTTTAAATAGGAATTATTTACTTAAAACTCCTATTTCTTGTTACAAACCTTGTTTTTTCTTACTTCAAGTCCATTGAGATATTTGCTGTGAAAACCAGACCGAACTGACTTGATTAGATTCTGTGTTTTTGCAGCGTCGGGGACATTTCCGTGTGTCATCAGGTCACACAGCTTTCAGTCGTCGTTTCGCCACCAGTGCTACAGTAAAAGTGCTCATAAGGTCGAGATGATCCTGCTGCTTTCGTTTTCACAAAGGTGCGCTTTATGAGGCGAGCTGCCAGTGATCAGGGACGCGGCCGGTCATGTGGCTCCCGCCCGTCTCCCAGACCTTCCCGTGGCCCCGTCTAGCGTCTTCCCCTCAGCCTCGCTCTTATCCCGCCATCACAAGCGCCGAGCTGTTCCTGCTGCTGTCATATGATGTCTTGTGGCGCTGCAGCGGTAGCAGAACAGGGACACTTCTATCCCTGTGCCATCTGATCGACACGCTGCTCCTTGTCACATGTGCGTGTGCTGAGACCAGAAAGCGGGTCACCGGCAGTACCAGCCCTCGGCCCTGTGCTGCTGCTGCTTATGTGCAAAGGCTGCCGGTTGAGGAAATGCCACTTCCCAGCCGTCTCAGGCTTTTTATTCCTGCTTTGTTTGAGTACATTTTATTTGTGTTGCACTTTTCAGCAACAAGAAAGGCCATCAAACAGCCACCAATCATGAAAACAAAAACAATACACAGTAAAAATGCCAGGGTTGAATTAACACCCAAAAGTGTCTATATGTGTCCAAGTCAGCTGGTGTTAAATTCAACACTACAGAGTCACATTAACATTTACAACAGTGTTAGTGTTATAATATATTAAAAGTAACACCAGTGTAGTGTTGATCACAAAATATAATGTGGAGTTAAAAAGGTAAATAATTGACCTACAAGGTGTCAATATCAATTAAATCCAGTGGAAAATATTCTAAACAAGACACAGAAATGGAAAGTTTAACTTTTCTTAAACCCATTTCACTATATAGACCAATTTTAATTTAGCAAAAAAATGGGTGTCAATCGTTTAACATTTTCAAAAGTGTTACTTTAACTCCTGCTGACTTGGACACATATTGACACTTTTAAGTGTTAATTCAACACTGGCATTTTTATTGTGCAACTATGCCAGGTTTCCCCCACAAAAACTTGCACCAAAGGATTTGCAGTAGAAATTGGACCCAAAATATTGGTGAGGTTTTGAGTTTTTGCAGTGTAGTGATCCACCAGCGGCCCGTCATGTTTCTGTGCTGAAAAATGTTCCTTTCAGGTTTAATGTTATAAACCTCATTTTAATGAGAAACATTTCTCATTCAAACAAAAGGAGAAACAGTAATTAAAATGAGAAACTTTCACGTTAAGATATAGAAGAAAAGTTTCTTGTCAAAACGAGATATAAAATTAATAATTAAAAAGAGAAATTTTCACATTGACCAGAAGTTTTTTGCCGTTATTGCATTGTATTTTCCAGGGGTTGAGGGTTGGACTGTTAAAACACATTAAAAACTCGCAGATAGAAAACAATTAGTATCGGAAAATGGGAATCTGCAGGTAAGGATTTTTAAAGATTGGTAATCAGCAATTGGCCAGAAAACGTCAATCGGTTCATCGCTAGTGTTTAGTGCATTTTGGCGCCAAGCCGCTTAGTGATTTATAAATATAGATATTAATATTTGTATCGGTGCCGATACTGAAGAAAATCGATTGGGTATCAATGAAAACAGTGGATTAGTGGATCTCTGGCCTGTTTGGGATAAAAGTCAACACAGGGGTGTCCAAAGTGTGGTCCACAGGCCATTTGTGGCCCTTTGGTGTATTTTTTGTGGCCCCCGACCTCAAGTCCAGAAAGGCACAAATTTGTCTCAGAGATTATTTGTAATTTTCTTTTTGGATGAAATTCTCCATGGAAAGTTTATATCTTCTTAAAATGTTCAGTAAATCAGTTTTCTATGTTTAGTAAGGCTTTTTGTAAAATATTACATGCCTTATCATATTTATTGTAATACAACACAGATTAAGAAGAATTTACAAGTGTACATTGGCAAGGAGTTGGTAATTATTCTGATGCTTTATGTCTGATGCTTTATGTTATTATTATTATTATCATCATCATCATCATCCAGATTTTCTTGTCTTGTTATGAGTTGGCTTGTAACCATTTTGTCTCTGTAATATAATTCAATTTTTGTCTCCTTAGCCCAGTATTTTGAACAGGCATGTGAATCCTATAACATGGCTTAATTATAAATATCGATAATTATTGAGATAACGAGTTGGATTAATTAAGCGTTCGCTTCCTTTCAAACAGAAAAGTGGAGCTAATTATTTTGTTCTTGGTTGTGTTTCCTCTGTCCTTCTGATTGCCTCTTTTCTTGTTTTTTAAAAACATGTTTGAAATAAACAAAACGAATCAAGAGAAAATTGAGCAATTTTTGGCCCCTGAATGTTTCCAAGTTGTGGATTTTGGCCCTGGAGGGTAAAAAGTTTGGACGCTGAAGAGAAGAATAGCTGCTTCCTCTTCCTGCCATGTCTCCGTTTTCTCCTCAGCAGCCTTTCACCCTTACACTTGGATAATTCCTCTCTAATCATCTCTGGCTCCTCTTCCTCGCCCCCCCGTTTGCCCCCCCCTGCCCCCCGCTCACCTCATCAGACAGGGCTTCACCACCTCCATCCCCTCGGCCCGTCCTCCCTCACTGACCCGTGGCTCCCCCCAGTCACAGGGCTGGTTGTGTCTCTACCTGCCAGGCTCCCTGACAGCCCCCCCTCCGCCCCCCCGAGAGGAGACCGCGCGCCCATCCGGAACGCTGCCGTGGCAACCCTGTCGTGCCCCCCCCCGCCGCCCCCCCTCCACCGGCCCGGAGTCGACCAGAACCGGCGTGGAGAGGGTTTGACGAAGTCCTTCGCTTCCCTCTCTCATCTCCTCTTTCTGTCTCTGGGTCTTTCATTATTATAATTTTTCCTGTCCTCTTTCTCGGAGATTTTCCTTTCTTCTTCCTCTGACCTGACGAACCACGTCTGCAAGTTTTCCTCTCTTGGACCCTCCATGAAACGTTTTCTTCCTCTGCAAGGAGGCAGAGTTTAGACGCAGAGGAAGTTTAATGACTTATTTTACAACCTGAGGACTTGTGTTTGTTGTTGTTGGTTACAGGCTTCATGCAGGTTCCATGCAGCAACTGATGACTCAAATTTAAGACTTTTAAAGACATGTATGAATAAAACTTTAGACCCCAATCCAGGGTTGTGAATTTGATTCTTCATTGTCACGCTAAGATCCATTAATGATGTTTAAAAACCCCTAAATGTCATGAAGAGTCTGTTTGTGGATGCAAACAGGAGCTGGGAGCATTGATCATGTTCAATTTTATTTAATAATAAACCTGGAAATCTACAAAAATCATCGGGAACCCAGGGAGCCAGAGCAGAACAAAAACAGGAACAAAAAGTAATCAGGGTATCGATGGGGATGCCAGGGACTACACTGAATAACAAACAAACCTCTAAATAACTCAGAAGAACCAACACCAACACTAAACATGTCCATATTGTCAGGATATTGTTTTTAGAACTGTTCTCTGTTGAATAAATATGAAAATATGATTAACAGCAGTTATTGTGTGCATTTCAGTGATAAAAATCACTTTTGTTTATGTGACTGGGGTCTTGAAGATATTCATTACAAATGGATGGAATTATACAGTTACCTAAAAAAAGTCACTTTATTATCAAAATAGCAAATTGTGGGACAAAACTTTTAAATGTCTGCAGTCTTTATGTGGCTTTTGGCTGCAGCTTTGTGCTCTCTAGCTAACTAGCCAGCTAATGAGCCACATGCTAGCTGCTAAAGATCCACACGCTAGCTGCTATTTAGCCACATGCTAGCTGCTAATAAGCCTCATGCTAGCTGCTAATGAGTCACACGCTAGCTGCTAATGAGCCACACGCTAGCTGCTAAAGAGCCACATGCTAGCTGCTAAAGAGCCACATGCTAGGTGCTAATGAGCCACTGCTAGCTCATTAGTTCTACTTTGGACTTGATAAGACCCAGTGGACCAAAGGTTGCCTCTACCTCCAAGGCTAGTGGACATTTTCATTACCACACTTTGTCCTTCCACTAAACTTTTCATGATACAGCAAACTGTAAACATCCAGTGTCTTTAGTGATTACTGTGTGTTGTACTCTCTTTGTGAATGGTTCAAATTTTGTTGGACATGAGTTGATTAAAACTGAAACAGAATTTTGCCTTCTCATGATCTGTCATCCAGAATCAACATAAAATTAAAACTTTAAAATATCTCTTTGGGTTCTGAATCTTTGTGATTCTCACTGTTTAAATGGACGTCCCTAAATAAAATATATTTTAAATGAAATTATGAGCTGTTGAGAGAAACCTGTTTATAATTATGAGTCACAAAATGCAGAAAAGAAAGTTTTCTTAGACTAAAATAAAGCATCTAAGTAAGGAAAGAAAATTCTTAAAAAAGGTGCCAACAAATGAAGGGAATCCTATGTTCATTAAAAAGTTACCCGACTGTGTTCTAGCAAATAATTGCAGTTTATGACTTGAGCTGTAATGAGATCCCCTGACCAGATATTGAGCAATATTATACACTTTCTCTCATCAAAGTGAAGGTTATCTGGCGATGGGTCAACCTGTTGCTGTCAGCAGCAACGTCATCTGGTAGAAAAACGTCTGAGCTGCGACATGAAGCCAAGTGCTTTGACTTGACAACCTGTGCCTGTGGTTAAAGGGGCAGCATTGTGTGTTTTCAGGCACAAAGCGCAACAGAATAAAATATGTTACCTTCAGTTGCTGCATATGGCAAATTATATTAAACAAATTTGACTTTATAATTTAATGCCTTGAAATTGGGCCTCTGTCTCTAAGAAGCTGCTACTCTTTTTGAAACTCTGCCCCCAGGAAGTGATCCCAACATGGCTCCTCTGTTAACCCTTTATCAACGTTTCTACTAGCTTTGCTCTGATATGTAGCTCTATGATGGCTGCTGCCGCTAGTCTGAAGGAGCTGAATGAGGGAGTGTTGATGTGCCTGAAAGCCAGAAACTGCACCTCGGAGGCGGGGCTAGGTCCACCCAGGTGTTTTGGACAGCTGAATGGTTGCCATAGAGATTAACCCTCCTAGACCGGAACGTGTCTAGAACATGTCTAAATTTGCAGTACCGTATTCCCACCACATGTAGCGCTATCTGAAAAATTCCAACAATTTCTGAAAGGGGAGACGTTGCACTTTCCAGCAAATATTGGGTTATTACGGTAATTTCACAGCTGCAGCTGCAGAGAGTGTCATTAATCTGGGGGGTAAATTGCGAAAATAACTTGCTGGATATTGAAATTTCTGGTTGTTATGGATACATGGGTAAGTACATCATCTCACAGGACATTTAAAGAACTACTTACAGTTAAAATAAGTTAGATTTATTTAGTCAGACGTTTGAAACGTAGGTGTAACAGCGTTTAAAGGATTTCTCAAACATGCATGAAAGAATCAAAGCTAGACTCCATTTACGTTTTTGACGAGGAACTAACAAATAACATGATTTGTCGGGTGCATTCAGGAGGCATGATTTAAAGCTCCAAAAAGTTGATTTTACATAATACTGCATCTTTAGGACTTCAATTTTGTAATAAAGTGAGTCGTTCTGGAGTTGGAGCCGTTTCAGGTGTTTGGGGAAGAAAACGGTGACAGACGATGGATGTGTCAAAATTCAGAGGTTAAATCCTTTGAAGGTTGATTATGTGACCTATAGCTGATTAATTTAATTATTCAAACACCAAACATGCATTAATACACATAAAGAAAACTGTTTTAGCTCTGCTGCCAAAGCTAACATCTGTGGTGCTTCTTAAAAGCAGATGTCAGCTGTACATTATATGGATCTTATTGTGGATCTTAGATCCTTGCTGCCTACCAAAGAATATCCACACAACAGATGACAAAATCACAGGAATCAGGTTTTCTTCTTTATGTTGAGGCTCTGAAAACTAAACCTAAAAGCCACTGATACCAGAAAATGTTAAATTTAAAGCAACAAGAAACCAAAGAGACAAATTTCTACAAACAAACCATGACGATGGTTTGTGTTTAGATGGAAGCACAAAGTATTTTAGAGTAAATATATAAATACTGACAGCAAATATTAAATCAAGTGACTCAGTTTTAGTTTTACTTGCAGTTAGCAAGAAAATTACTGTTACATAAACTATAGTTGGGTTTAAAATACTGATTATTTCTGTATAAACCAGCAGTTTATACAGAAAATGTTGGCAATATTTACTAAACGGCTTTGTTGGGTGGACTTTTACTGCAGCTACTTGAGTCGTTGTGCTTCATGTCCCTGATCAGGTCCGTCTCTTCGTGGGGCAGCCAGTTAGCATAAAGCTATTATGAGACATAAGCAATGACATCATGCGTCTGAAATGTGTCTTTGTCTATCGCAGCGAGTTTCAGTGGTGTCAGCGAATCCATCTATGGATGAAGCAGGAAGTTTACAGACACAAAACTGAAAGACACACAGATTTTCCTCCCTGAAGGGAAATCAGACCAAACATCTCTTGTTTTAGATCAGATGGAATTAAACGCATCAATAACGAAGGCACCTTCTGACTTTGACACATTTTAGATACTTGGAGTCTCACCTGTGGATGTATTTTAAGGTCACACCTGAGAGTCGCTGCTTTCTGGTTAGATGGGAAACGTCACAATATTCCTGCAGCTGCTCCAGTCTGATTCATCCAAAGAAACATTTCCAGATGCTTGGAGGTGAAGATTCATCTGTGTAAACAATTATATTCAAGTATGAACATGATGGGGAAGGTCCAACACTCAGGAAGGAGGTGGGTTCTGGTCCGAAACATGCAGACTGATCGCAGAGCAGAAGCCAGAATCGTCGTGAAAATGCTGCTGGTGAGACAGAGTCGCTATCCACAGTGAAACATGGACCGAATGCCAATCAGGGAGGAAGAAGCCAATTCAGCAAGAAGAACCATGAGAAGAATAAAAGAGAGAACCGTTTGGACACAAAGACCACGGTTAACCGGGACGCTTGTATCTGAAGACTCCACCGAAGAACGGTGGTGGCAGCATCATCCTCTGGGCTGCAGGAGCAACTGATGAACCTCATAACATGTCACAAGGAAATGACATCATGTGGAAATATGGAAGACAGGAAGTCAAACACTGGGCACAGAACCATTTTCCAGATGGAAATGAACCCAGAGTTTACAGAAAGGCTTCAGGACCACAAAGTCCTGATCTCAGTCTGAGGGGGAGGTAAATCTGAAAACTGGTGACCAACAAATCTGACCCAGTTCCACCAGACCAGAACTCCAGCTCACTACTGGGAGAAGCTTCTGGAGGGAAACTCAGAATGACCCGAGTCATAAAGGCAAGACTGCCAAACAACTGAGGAAGTGTATGAAAACTTCTGACTCTGAAGACACTGATGAATAAATATCTGACATGATTCTGTCGTTACTGTTAAACTCAGCAAATAGAATAATTCTGGAGATTCAAACTCACCTAAAGCAAGAGAAGTTTGCTCTGATTTAACGTCAGAGAGAAAGAAGAAAACGTCAGATTCATGTTTTCATTCAGCGTATGCAAACTTATGGATTCTTCTGGTTGAAATATGACCAACCTTTACATCAGAGATCAAGCTAAAAATCTGCATTAAAAAAGACGGGTAGTCGTCTTGGGTCAGTATCACAGTAAAACAAGCAGGAGGCCGACATCCAGACATAATAATCAGAAATTAATTATTTTTGTCAAATAAATCAAAAGAGCAAAAGTAAAACAGCTTTCAGACAGTAAGCAGACAGACGTCCTGCTTTGCTTCGACTGCGTGAGCAAAAGCATTTTTTTCCCAGCAAGTCATCTGCGTGGGCATCTGCTGCGCAGCGCTGCAGCAAAGTTATGGGAATCACGCTTTCTCCTCATTAACCTTTGTGAGCAACAGGGACGTCCACGGCTGTTTGTGTCATAAAAATAAAAAAATAACTTCAATGACCTCAGAGCAGCTCAGATGCAGGCCAGACGGGCTGCGAAGCATCTGACCCCCCCAGAAAACAAACGCTGAGCTAAGAGGGACATGTGGGTTACATTAGCAAGGAGAGTCTTTATTTATGGCACACATGACAAGGAACATAACCGCTAACACAACGACAAACACACAAACACTCCCAAATAAATGTCACACAAATCATCCTGTGGCAGCGGAAACCGTCCAGCGCAAGTTTGGGGAAACTTTCTCGTCAAGTTTCTACAGTTCATCTGGACGAGCTGAAAGAAAGGAAAATTAGAGCGTCGCCTGGTCACACAACAACGAAACAAACCAAGAAAAAGAAGAAGAAGAAGAAAAAGAAGAAGCGATTAGGATCCTGCCATCAGGTTTCAATTACACGGAAAAGGCAGGGAGGGTTAAGTGAACATCAAGTCATATTAAGCTACAACAGCAGGCCAATGGCATTGTGGGACTTTGATGAAAGCTCTTGTGCATTAACACACACACACACACACACACACACACTTTCTCACATGTGGCCCACGTACATTATTTAATTATCACAAGCGTGGCCAAAGCTCCGACTTCCCGCTCCAACTTAACCACTTCCACCCAGAACAAGAACCTGTGAGTCGGAAAACATGGATGAGAGAGTAGAAAAAAAATAAATAAAAAATGTCGCGTCTACATCTGGAGTTAACAGAGTCCATGCAAACCCAGCTGTGCGCGAGGACTGTTGCAGATTAGTCCGTGTTACATCATTTTATTACGTTGTACCAGGATGTAGTAAAAATAAAAATCATCCTCAGAACCTCGCAGGAGAATCCAGACGGCAAATTTAAATATGTTTTTCATCCCAATTTCATGTGACAAAGCAAAAGGTCAGATGAACAGTGGAAGAAAAACTTTGGCTTTCAAAGGGAGAAAATCTGAAAGGTGTGGCATGCATTTCCACTCAATCCACTGCAGAACCAACTTCCAGTCTGATTCCAGCTGAAGGTCTTTTGGAGCTGGACAGATTCTCTGTCTGGACTTTGATTAGGCCATCCTAACATGGATTTGCTTTAGTCCTGTACATTTCAAGGTACTACATGTGAGCTCAATATGAGCCAAAGTTTGACACGTACGGTTAGCTTAGCAAATAATTGTGTTTAAAAATAACAACGGATGATTGGGTCAGGACCGGGTCACTCAAAAAAAAGAAAGAAAAGGAGAAAATACCGCTGGAAAGAAATCGAGGAGTAAAATGCCAGTGTTGAATTAACACCCAAAAGTGTATATATGTGTCCAAGTCAGCAGGAGTTAAAGTAACACTTTTGAAAATGTTAAAAGATTGACACCCATTTTTTGTTAAATTATCTTTGGTCTATATACTGAAATGGGCTGAAGAAAAGTTAAACTTTCCATTTCTGTGTGTTTTGAATATTTTCCACTGGATTTGATTGATATTGACACCTTGTGGGTCAATTATT
>CAEGAF010108205.1:0-49582 GCA_903067075.1 Micropoecilia bifurca | reverse complement strand
TCTCGTTCTTTCGGTCATGACCCAAAGCTCATGACCATAGATGAGGGTGGGAACGTAGATCGACCGGTAAATCGAGAGTTTCGCCTTTTGACTCAGCTCTCTCTTCACCACGACGGACCGGTACAGCGCCCGCTTCACGGCAGACGCTGCCCCAATCCACCTGTTGATCTCCCGCTCCCTTCTTCCCCCATTCGTGAACAAGATCCCCAGATACTTAAACTCCTCCACTTGAGGCAGGACACCCTCCCTGACCCGGAGAAGGATTTGGAGGCACTAATCCCCATCCCGGCCACTTCACACTCGGCCGCGAACCATTCCAGCGAGAGCTGCAGATCACAACCTGATGAAGCCAACAGGACCACATCGTCTGCAAAAAGAAGAGATGCGATCCTAAGGCCACCAAAATGGATCCCCTCAACACCTCGGCTGCTCCTAGAAATTGTGTCCATAAAAGTAATGAACAGAACAGGTGAAAAAGGGCAACCTTCCTCAATGGAATGCATGTTGGTGGGATTGAGGAGGTCTTTGAAGCATTCCACCCACCAGCCCACAACGTCTCGACTCGAGGTCAGCAGCACACCATCCCCACTATAAACAGTGTTTGTGCTGCACTGCTTCCCTCTCCTGAGACGCCGGATGGTGGACCAGAATCTCCTCGAAGCCGTACGGAAGTCTTTCTCAATGGCCTCTCCAAACTCCTCCCACGCCACGCTCCAGGGGGGAGCCCTGAACTCCCCCCTGGATCTGGATGAAATGGTTCGTTCCTGCGTGGAGTGCTTGAGAGTGATGCTGACCATCACCGAAGGTGTCCACCAGTGCGTTTGAGGGTTACCGCCGCGACAACCTTGCAGCCACAGCTCTGATAAGCCGCCTCGGCACTGGAGTCACGGAACATGGTCCACTCAGACTCAATATCCCCCACCCCTCCCGGAACGTGTTCGAAATTCTGCCGGAGATGGGAGTTAAATCTCCGTGTCACAGGGAACTCCGTCAGATCCTCCCCCACCACCGGAGCCAACTCACCACCAGGTAGTGGTCAGTGGACACCTCTGCCCCTTTCTGCACCTGAGTGTCCAAGACATGCGGCCGCAGATCCGATGAAACGATGACAAAGTCGAACATCGAACTGTGGCCTAGGGTGTCCTGGTGCCAAGTATGGACACCCTTATGCCTGAGCATGGTGTTCGTTATGGACAATCCGTAATGAGCACAGAAGTCCAACAACGGAACACTACTCGAGTTCAGATCGGGTGTGAGGTTTCAGCCTCTAATTTTTAAATGTTTCAAGTAGCATGTTTTCTTCCTTATGTCTCTTTATCTTCATGTTCTTTTCTTCTTTTTGACTTCCTGCCATCGTCCTTGTGTACTTTCTTACTTCTCTCCTTATTTCATTGCTTATGTTCTTACATCCTTCCATTTAAGTTGTCTTTTATCCTCCCTTCTATGTATCACTCCAACTTTTTCATTTGACTTGTATTCTTTCTTTCTTTTGTTTCCTTTCATCTTTGTCTTTGTCTAATTCTATTTTTCTATTTTCTTATTCCCTGTCTTCCTTCTTCTTTGTTTCCTCCTCACTTTCTTCTATGTTTCTTGATGCATTTCATTCATGTTTTTTCCAGCCTTTGTTCCTTTCTTCCTTCCTCCCTCTCCCCTCTTTCCTTCCTTCTGTCAGTCATTGCATTTTTTCTACTTTGTTTTGTTATTTTCTTCCTCTTGTCTTTACTTGATTCTGTTGTTTTCTTTCATTTTGTCACTGTTTGTTCTCTTTTCACTTCTTAGTGTCACATTTTTGTATTTTTGTGAGTTGTCTTCTTTCCGTCCTTTCTTCCTTACGTTTTTAGGTTCCATGTTTAAACCCGGATGATTTAAAAAGTAACTTCTATAAATTCATACCAACTTTAGTATTTAATATTATAAAATGTGCATAAATGTAAAGGTATGAGAAGTCTGGAAATGAGTGTTAAAAAGTCTGGAATGCTTATGAACCCTGGATTTGGAGCAGAAGATGAAGTAGCCTATTTATTAAAAATGTCTTGGCCTCACAGTCATATTTGTGTAATGTTACTAAATCGGTTGCTTATATGAGTCAAGCTGCTTTCAATTCATCTTAAGAGGGAATTAGACACTGTGACAGATGCTAAGCTAATTATTTACTTGATAATCATGCCAACACTCCCACCTAGTAGCCATAATGTTAACCACAATATGTTCTCTAAGCTTGATCTTGTTCATTAATCTTTTGTGTGTCATAATGCTGAACTCATGCAGCATACTTTATTACTGTTTTTTTTTAAAAATAAATCTTTTGTGTTTTTTTGTAGCTGATTCTAACTGGGTAACTGTGGCCACTGGGATAGCTGACTGTTACTACAATGTCACTGACCTTCCACCAGGGGGGGGCATTAGATTCAGAGTCTCCTGCGTCAACAAGGCAGGACAAGGTCCTCACAGCAACTCCTCTGTTCCAGTCAGCCTGGACTCAACAGGTGAATTTTTGCCTTAATACAGATAATCAATAATATTATTATTATTCTGGACCAATACAGGAATGATACATTAAGTGAAAATTACATATTAGAGTAATAACCATAACAAAAGGTTATAACAAACAACTAAAGTAGTTGTATGATGAAGTTATTCTCCATTTTCTCTTCTGTTTTATGACAGTTTCCTGATGCAGACTGAGATATTGAATGCAGATGTAATTTCCATAACATGAGACCAATATCTCCCAGTGATCACTGTCTTGTATCTGTTGTGCAGAAGGAGGAGCTTCGCCTGCAGTCGCTGTAGTAAAAACAGTCCCAACTCCACCTGAACCAGGGCTGAAACCTAACCCAGATGTCAGACTCACTTCCTCTTTCTCAACCTCTCCTCCTCCATCTGCCCTGACCTCTGACCCTTCCATAGGTTTTCCATCACCGTCTGCTAGCATAAGCCCAGAGGAAAAGCAAAGCAGTGCTCTGCCTTCCTCTGGCACAGTCAAAGCCTCTCCGTCCTTCATCTTGTTCAAGCCCCAGAGTCCGATAAACGTGGTGACCCCTATGACCCAGATCCCGCCTCCTCTTGTAAGCCCGCCCTCTACCCCTACCAAACCTTTGGTTGCATCCGTACCCAGCTACGTCGCCATCACCGCCGCCACGGCACACGTGGCTCCCACCCCAGTGTCTTTTTCCCCACCAGTCCTCCAGGCCTCCAGCCTGAGCCCCATTGCAGAGGGTGCCAACACCCCGATCAGAGGTACCCCATCTGGACACAGCACACCCTCTACTGCTCTGAGACAAGGAGTTCCACAGAAACCATACACCTTCCTGGATGAGAAGGCCAGGTTAGACAGAATCCAACTGCATCTTATTGTAATCAGGGGAAAAATTGGAATACTCCATGAAACAACCTCCAAATATTCATGTTTAATCTTATTTTTTTATTTAGAATTTAAAATTCTGTTAAAAAATACATTATTTTCATCAAATAGAAATTAAATGTGTTATAACTCACATCGAAAAAGTGTCCTCAAAGAGTAAAAGAGTATGTCCAGTGGTATCTTAGGAGGTCTATCTTTTGCTCAGATTAGATTTGTAGCTGCTGTAGCTGAAGCTGCTGTGTTTCCTGTGTCCAGAGGTCGGTTTGGGGTGATCCGCGAATGCAGGGAGAACGCCACCGGGAAGATCTACATGGCCAAAATCATACCCTACAGCCAGGAGAGCAAGCAGGGAGTGCTGAAGGAGTACGAGATCCTAAAGTCACTTCACAGTGAGAAGGTCATGGCTCTCCACGAGGCCTATGTCACACCACGGTACCTGGTGTTGGTGGCTGAGTACTGCACTGGCAAAGAGCTGCTGTTCAGCCTCGCTGACAGGTAGGAAGTAGAATATCAAGCTGAGATTTATAGACTCAGGCAGCTGTTGAAATGCTCTTTTTTTAAGGTTTCGGTATTCAGAGGATGATGTAGTTGGCTACCTGGTTCAAATCCTCCAGGCAGTGGAGTACCTACACAACCGCAGAGTCCTCCACCTGGACCTAAAGCCTGAGAACATCTTGGTGACTAACCTTAACATGGTTAAGATAGTAGACTTTGGCAGTGCTCAGAGTTTCAACCCCCTCAACCTGGAACCCCAAGGCACAGGAGCAGGAACCCTGGAGTACATGGGTAAGAATCCATGTCACAACTCATCTTCCACACTTCAAAATAAAAGCACAGTTTGATTCTGAAACATCTTCCTCCTATTAAGCTCCTGAGATGGTCAAAGGGGAGGTTATTGGTCCTCCTGCTGACATTTGGACTGTTGGAGTCGTCACCTACATCATGTAAGTTTCATCACATCCTTAAAGTCATCATTTACATTTGGAAGGTCAGTCTGGATTCCTGATGCAAGAGAATTGGAATAACAGTTTGTAGAGATGATCTATTGGACAGGAGGAATGTTTTTTAATTCTGAATTTTCAAATTATCCATCAGCCCATCCATCTGTCCATCAGTTTGACTGACCATCTGTTCATCCAATCATGTAATCTGTTTGTGTGTCCATTTATCCATCTGTTCATTTCATCCATTTTTAGACTATCCCAGTACAGCTGTGGCTGCTATTCAGTAGCTTGCCACCATCAGTGTGTGAATGTTAATGACTCATTTCATTGTAAAGCATTTTTGAGGCTCCTTAAAAGCACTACATAAGTCTCATGTTATTTCATTTTATTTCTTTCACCCACCCTAGTAATTTAGGTTTAATGAGAGGAATTTGTTTTCTGGCTGGCAAAAGAAGCAGTTATCAAATCAACAGTTAAATCCAAAAATCTTTGAGTATTTTTAAAACATGACAAAGATTCTTGGTTTACCTCTGATTTCTCATACATACTTCCCACAACCTCACTTATGGTATAAAGTATTAATGGTTCAGTGTGATATGTTCTGTACTGTAGCTGCTGTCAAGCTTTTAATATTGTTTGTTCTTTTCTCTCAGGCTTAGTGGTCGACTGCCCTTTGAAGATAAGGACCCTCGGCAAGTTGAATCTAAAATCCTGATGGCCAAGTTTGACCCTAGCAAACTCTACCCAAATGTTTCCCAAAGTGCCTCAGTTTTTCTCAAGAAGATGTTGAGCAGTTATCCATGGTGACTGCTCATTTATCCAACATAATGTGATAAAAAAAACAGCAGGATTTATGAGCATAAAGATCCTAAATTGCACGTGTGTGTTTTCAGGGCTCGTCCAACCACACAGCACTGCTTCACCCAGGCCTGGCTGCAGGACTCGTACCTGATGAAGCTCCGCAGGCAGACGCTCACCTTCACCTCTAGCCGACTCAAGGAGTTCCTGGTGGAGCAGCAGAGTTGCCGCACAGAGAGCGCCACCAAGCACAAGGTGCTGCTGCGCACCTACCAAGGCTCGCCACGCAACCCAGCGTCTGGCACCATGCCACACCTACCCAGCCCCAAGTGAACACTGGGCAGGAGTCGTCCCAACAGAACCACTGCTGATACCGTGGGCAGACAGTTGGACCTACACGGGAATCCATGTGTTACTTTGGAACAAATAAAAACTGAACACGAGCTGCAGACCACAGAGAATACATTCAACTCATGAACTCCTTATAAAATGCATTAAAAGGACAGGAAGACTTTTGGTTTTAGCCTCTTTGTCGTTTGTTAATTCTGACTTTGTCGTTATATTTGTCCTACATTTGATATCCAGTGGTGGGCACACTTACACTAATGCTCTAACAGTGGAGCTAATTTTTCATTCACCCATTTGCTAACTTAGAAAAGTGCACTTAGCTTACCCTAAATTAATATTTCCAAATCAATTCTAAAGCACTAATTTATTTGGTTGTTTTGTAAACTTTCAGTTGAAAAACGTTTGACATCTGCTACCAGTTCTGTTTCCTCTCATTATTTTTTATTTTCTTTTTACCAAATAACTTTAAAGCAAACAAGAAACATACAGGAACAAAATAATATGCAGCACAGAACAAGATACAAACATAAATAAAAAATGTAACTGAATTATAGCCCATTAGCATTTGCTTCCACTAAATAATGGTGTAGTGTATTTGCATTAGCATAACTAATCTTGATGATTAGGGCTTTAGGTTTAGCATAGCTGACTTTTCAGTTAGCAGTGCCCACCACTGTTGATACCAAGACGCTTTCTTTAGTAGTTTTATCTTAAAAACCCATTTTTGTCATGCAGTTTGGTGGTAATCATCATGCTAATGTACCACTATTAAAACTGCTAACTTATTCTACATTTTGTCTCATTTTAAAACACCAAAAATATTTTGTCCTTCTTTAAAATATGTTTACTTTTTCATGTTAATTTATTTGCATGTGTGTGCACATTCTTGAGTCAGTTTTCGATATAACTGTAAGGCGAAAAAGAAAAAACATGTAATAAGGAAGATGCTTGTGATTGATGTTGAGTCTGAAGGGAAGCTGTTTATGGGGAATCTGTCATATTGCTTCTTGCTCTGTGATCAACTCTAAATCGTGATCCAACTGTGAACAGTGGATTTTCTATAAATGAAATGTGGCATTTAGTTGCCATAGTTTGTCAATATTACAAGTCAGTTGATCTGGTTGCTTAAACCTCGGTCGTCCAGTCAGTGCCTCAAATAAACTTCAAAAATGTTCATATTTAATGTGTGTCTTAATCAGCTGGTTGTAGTATCTGGATATTACAAGAGGTAACTCATCCATACACACATTTAGGCAAATATACATGGAGTCCTTGTAACATTTGAATGCCTCATGTATTGCTTTATCAGTCCTTTTGTATGACTTTGGATGGTTCAAGTTTGTAAATGTACCCAGTTGTGGTGTTTATATGTGGAAAAAGATGAAAATGTTTTTATGAGATAGTATGTAATAAAATATTCATACATTTGAGAATATTATGTGTTTTGCTTAGTGTGGTTTAGGGTTTATGGGAGCGGCAAGGGAACATGATCTAAACATTATTTTTCTCTGACCTTAGAAGTTATCCGGCAGCCATTTTCACATTCAGAAGCATAGAGTTAGCTGTGCTACTAACACACCACACTAATTCAGTCTATTTATAACAAGGAATAAAAATCATTCTCACTTGGCACGTTTTTCTACACATCTTGCTGTAAGGAGGTGTGCATACGTGACCCCAATATTATAATATATTATAATAATCTTCATCCTAGTTTTCAGAAAATCCTAAGTGTCTTTTATGACCATTTCTGTCCATAATTCCTTAAAAAGACTGAATATCAGAGGTGCTGTGGTGGCCCGCGGGTTGTGTGGCCCTCCTTATGCACAACCCACATAAGGAGGCCTTAGTCCTCAATGCGGTTGTTGCAGGTCCGATTCCTGGCTTGATGACCTTTATCATCTTCTCCCTCTCTCTTTACCTACATTTCTGTCTTAGCACTTTCAATAAAGGCCACTATAGAGCCAAACAATTATTTGAAAAAAGAGACTAAACCAATAATTGCAATCTGCAATTGATTTAATGGTTATGAAATGGATTGTGTAAAGGTAAGAGTGAAATTGGAATGCGTTGATATATATATGGGCCTTGATCTCAGCCGTGGTTGCCCTCTTGTGGCTAGAAGAGGTAATACTAAACACAAAAGCTAAAAAGAAAAAAAGCGCTCAAAAACAAGTTTTCTTCCTCGCTTTCCACTCAGGACTGAAAAAGAAAAAGAATAATCCATAATGCATAAGGTCAGTTGATTGGGGTTTGTTCAGCATCTGTATATAGTTTTGTCTTTTCAAAAAATAAACATATTAAAAAAAATAATATATATATATATATATATGTGTGTGTGTGTGTGTGTGTGTGTGTGTGTGTGTGTGTGTGTGTGTGTGTGTGTGTGTGTGTGTGTGTGTGTGTACATTGTATCCGTCCTTCATCTTGTTCATATATATATGTATATATTGTATACATTTGTATTTGTAAACAGCTATATCGTGTCACTTGCAAGTTGCATTTAAAGGGCCTCTAAATCCAACCGAGCACTTTTGTAGCGTTATGACGACTTTTGCAACAATTCCGGAGGAGCCGTGTAGTAATATTAAGGAAGAATATCGATAAAAATCTCCGAGGACTCTTATTTTATATATCTGAATTATACTTGTTATATTTAGTTATATGAAGAAAGACGTGTACCTGATATTGTGGCCAGTGCGGATGTATGCATATATTATTTCGCAGTTAAGTTTTTTTCCACAAAATTCTTAATCGTAAAGGGAACAAAGAAATTTTGATTTTGCTCAAACATAAAAAAGAATGGTTTTGCATACATTCTTTTTTTATTTATAAAAATTACGTAAACTGTTTTTGTTGATGTGAAAAACTTTTTCGCGATGCTCCCTTATGGTAGGCAGTTTCAAGGAGACCCGAACTGGGCGTTTCTTAGCTGCTGCCACTTCAAAGGAAAAGAAAAGTTTAAAAACGTTTTGCTCTTGAGGTTGTTTTTAGAACCAGCCTATAAAGTTGCAGCCTACATCAACCTAAACATCCAAAAACACTATTCATAACAACTGAACAGTGAACAAATTAGCCGTCTTTTAGTTTCGGCTTTTAACGTCACATTCATACTGTAACCTTCTGTCTCGAACGCATTTTGCGCACTCTAGCAAGTTTACACGGTAAATCATGGGCATATTATGAAGGTACATAGAGTATTTTGAGCTTAAAAGAACACGGTGTAACTTTTGGAGCAACTTTGTCCGGTTCGGTTTAAGGGACTGTGGCTAAATATGTCGACGCGGCGAGGCGTAGTGTCGGTGACGGCGGTTCCCTCTTCCTGCGCCACTTTAAGTGAACGAGGGGCGCCTTGAAACCTCCATGTTTGTATCTTGAAATTGCGAACGGAGTTGAGCACCATATTGAATCAAAGTTACCAACTCTTTAAAACAAATGTTTGGTAACTTTCTAACTTTCTCCGTCAGCGGCTTAGCGAGCAGAACCTGCGGCAGAACTAATGGATGCGCTTTAGGCGACAGCTTTGCCACTTTTCCGGCGCCTTTCAGTTTTGTTTTCGTACATGTTCAGTTCACGCAACAGCACCGGAGTCGGAGAAACAACCCGTAAGTTTACAGCGTGAGGTCCGGGATCTGGACGTGATGGACAATCCGTCCTCAGTAATCACCCAAGTGAGCCGCGAAGAAGAGGGAAATAAGGTCGCGTCAGACAGGGGTGAGTGTCTTCATTTTTGTCCTCTGCAGTCATGTCAGGAAAAGTTTTTTTTTTTTCTTCCTTTTTTTCTATTGCAGCTGAGCGGTCAGAGTTCAACATCCAAAACTGCAGTAATCTGCTTACAGCTCATTACAGACTATTACTCTCTTTTCCCATGAAAAGAGTCAGAAAACAACTTGACGCAGTTGAGCTGTGAAAGTTTGGTGGTTGTGTGGACAGAGATGATCGTTGCGGCCCTTTGGCTTCTGATAAAAGTGAAGGAAGTGACGTCCCATCATCAGCCTGATCAGACACATCAACCCGACGTGTCAAATCTTCGCGTCGGTATAATACTCTCTTAACAAAATAAATGCAATTAAAATAAGTAATACTACTGAAAAGTATTATAAATAATAAGGAATATGGTTAAATAAAAAGTAATTATTACACTATATTACTGTAAATAAATATAATGTTCATTACACAACATTAAAAATGCTTACCTCAGACTGCAAATAAACACCATAAAATTCAATTGAATTAAAAAAACTGAAAGTTTTATAGAATGTTGCCCTAATATTGTTATTTAAGAAAATACTATATTTTATTTTTGCAGTTTGATTTGATACATTTTATATAAAATATATATAAGAATTACTTAGACTTTTACTCAACATTTCTGATCTCAAACTTTTTTAGTGAAACTACAAATATTCCAGATTTTTCTTTTCATTTCTACTTATATCAAAGATGTTTAAAATAATAAAAGATTACTCATCATCCAGCATTTTTTTGATGAGCAGTAATTATTTATATATAATTTTAAGGTCTTGATTGGTATGGTTTCCATTAGTAACCATAAATATCAGTTTCTATGTGTAAGCTATGCAGACTGAGACAAGAGTGGAAAATACAGTTTTCTCTTGTGGATATTTTTGTAGTGGAAGGGGTTAGTATTTATAAAAAACAAAATGAGACAAATAGTTTTGTTTTGGTTTAATAAATAAGGTTGAAGAGGATCTAGGTCTTTGACTTTAGCTTATGTATTTCTCCTACATCAGCATAAATAATACAGGTCTTAAAATATCAGATTCATAAGTATGTGTGTTGTGTAATATCTGACAAAATTTTGTTGGGATAGGGAGTGTCATTGTGGAAAAGGTGTGAAAGGTGTGATTTTTTTTTAGGAAAAAATCTAGCTCTAATGCTATTTCTGTATGATCAGTAAGTAAGGACTGACTGTGGTTACTATGTGTTAACTTTATGGTAGGGATGCCCCGATTGCAGTTTTCTGGTTGATCGCCAATCTTTAAAAAGTCTGTCCTGCTCATTTTGGTTTTGTGCTATACAAATTTGTTTTGTCTGAAAAGTCAGTAAATATAATTTTGTTGCTTATATATTATAAAACATCTGTAAAAGCTCTGATCTCTATAGTAAAGCTATTGAAAAGCTAAAAACTAAAACTTTACTCTCATGACCAAATTGTAGGTGAATATCATTGGCATAACAGAAGACTTTAGATAAACCACATATATTAACTAATAGATGTTCTTTTCTGCTTAATTATATTTATTATATTGTCAGATAAGCCGCTATATGCATGCTGCCATAAAATGATACAGGTGCTAGCATATCTGCTAACTTCTAGCCTGACTTTTTTTTTGTATTGCCACAACTGACCTGCCTGCTGAACTCTGTCTATAATGAAAATACGTTTTCTTGGTCTGAACTAGGCTGGACAGCATGTTTCTAACAGTGGAGTGACTATTGTTAACTGTGTAGACATGACCTGGTAGGCCGGTCTGTCAGTCAAACCTCTCTCACAGGAGAGCAGAAGACAACTGTGGTTGATTTTTAGACCTTTGTCGAGGTAGAGTTGGGTAGAGTTTCTTGTCCAACACCAGTGTCTGGTTTCACAAATGTTCCCTACATAACCACAATAAATCCTATACACTCATAAACCTTGAAGAAGTGTGAAGCTGTTGGAGCTTCTAATTATATTAGAAGCTGTTGGAGCTTCTAATATAATGACTCAAAATATAATGACTCAAATATTTGCAAATTGGTCTTCAATATGAGTGAAGACCAATTTGCAAATATTTTCTTAATATAGCATATCTGGAGTTAAGGCAAGAGGTCTTTGATTTGTACATTTTTATTATCTATAAGCCTTAATCAAAATTTTAATAAATAAATAAAGGCTTGAAATATTTCACTCTATGTGTGACAAATATAACTTTTATTTTGTCAAATGAGTGAATATTGTACTTTTTCACACATTTTTTTTAGCCATGCTTACATGGAAACTTTTGTTCATAAGTAGAAAGGTGCAGTATGCTAAATATGCACACGGACACTTCACACGGAGTGAGGTGTCCGTGTGTCCAAAAAGGCAATCACAATAGACCTTGGTCACAATGTCTGGTAGAACATCATATTTCATTTGATGGAATTTAGTAAACCTTAATGAACAATGGTTGCATGATTTTATATTTTTCAGATATTGAGCAGTGATGTTCATCAGGGCATTTTCCATTTTTGACTTTGCTAATGACTATTTCACAAAACCAGGGTAGCAGATTAAGCTTTTTCTTAAGATTTTCCAGATATTCTGGCTGAGTTAAACCTCCATCTAAAAACAGTAATACATAAATTACCATGGCGATTTATCCTGTGCAGCTAACCTGCTCTAGACCATGCTGACAGCCAGGTTTAGTTTAGCCTGGAGCCTGATCTGTTCAGTCATCGATCACACCGATCAGAAACCAACGAGTTTAGTTACTGATTCTGTTTTCTAGTCTGTCTGCGTCTATCTTTTTAATTATGCTGCATTAAAATACTATATGGTAATATTGGTATCCAGTCAAGTATTTTAACATTATGATGGTAGAAAATACTACTATCAATTTTAAAATGAGACTGTTTAAAATGTGGATTATGTTACTGTTCGATTGTGTTTCTGAAGACCACTGTTCAAACTTGACAGAAAGGCCTTCAGTAGACCATTGCTGTTTTGAGAGCATTAGAGAATTACAAATGTATTGTAATCAAACAAGTCCATAGTATTTTTAGCCTATTTTTGATACTTGTACTTATTTACGTCATAAATATGCTTTTGTCTCTATCAAGGGGACTGATAATTAGATGCATTTTATCAAATTATCTGTTAAGCTGCCTTTGTGCTAACAGTTAAACAATATATTGTCCCTTCAAAACAAAAGCTTCACAACTCAATCAGGAAGTTAACTATAGGTAAAACTAATTAAAGGCGATATAGGCAGGGACTTTGTAAGTTATTAGTACTATAAGTCATTTGCATATTGTTGTAAATATTTTATTCACATACTTCCTTGATACTCCAAAATGTTCTTATGTTTAATTTTGTTTGTTCTGTATAAATATTTATAAGATATTAAAAAATGACTAACATTAATGTTCATATTAAGTTAAAGTTATTTATTTGTGCAAAAGACAGGTATGATTAGGATGATTTTTAGTTAAAAAATGGTTTGTAAATGTATATTTTGCGCTATTTATGTATTCAATTGATCTCCTATCAACTGCTATTGTAGAAAGGTTCATTTCTTGAATATGAAGTTCTTCAATTCCTCACAATCCTCAATAAAAACATACCATTTGTTTGGTGTGACTTATGATGTACACAGTTTATATAGTCCGTAGCATCAGCAAATCTATGATTGATCTCATTGGTCTGTTGAAGAAATCTTACTTTAGCCTGGCTGAATCTGGTTTGGCATTTGTGATACTGATAAAAGTCAGGATGAGCTGATGGTGCTATGTCAAGCCTGACTTTATCTCTTATCCTGGATTTTGTAATTCTACTTTTATGAAACAGCCCTCTGGTCATTTTGTACCGGTAGGTCTCAACGTGTGGATGCGACTTTACGTTAAGTTTACAAGAACTTACCAACTATATATACTAATTATAAATGTTGATGTTACTAGCCATAAAACAGAAATTTCCTCCTGAACCGCGCTACACACTTTATTGTTCATGCCGAACAAATCATCCTACTTGTCAGACAGGACACGGACACTTCTGATTGTCACAATAAAACTTCTTATTCATCGAGAATGACCGCACAAGCTCATTGTTTGTTTTGGGGCCCTGGTGTCGGCCTTTGACCTGGTGGTTGCCTTAGACGGTACAATGATGTGGAATGCAACAGAAAATGTGTGGACAGTAAAATTTATGCATCAGAACTTTGTTTTATTTGTAAATTTGAATGAAATTGCTCTAGTTTTATGCATGTAGTGATTGAAAACAATGGGAGTTTTCATTTTCAAATTGTACCAATTTGGATCTTCACAACTTCAATCTTTTCAGGTAAACAGCGACACACAGACTTACATGCCTGGATGAGTAGCAATGTGATAAACTCCCAGCAGAACAAAACGGCATACTGTACAGTCCACTTGTCCCAGTTGAACATTAACAAGAAACTGTGCAGGTTACTGGATAATCCTGGAGTCAGTGGCAGTCCCACAACAACACTGACATTTCAGCAGCAGATCAGACCTCCACCATAGAAGAAGAGCATGTTTTGGCAATAAAGGATCAGGTGAAACATGAGCAGATGTTTAGTGGTGGTGCACGCGCATGTGTGTGTGCATGCACGTGTGTGTGTTTCTTGTACATGTGCAGCAGCTGAATCTGTTGCGTAACTTTGCCTTGATGCATTTTGGGAATGTTGGCTCGCTGTAGCTTACAGCCACTGGATGAAGCTTTATGTTGATGCAGTGGTTCTTAACTTTTGTTGAGGTACTGAACCCACCAGTTTCATATGCGCATTCACTGAACCCTTCTGTAGTGATAAATAGAATATCACTTTTCCCCAAAATTCAAGACACTAAGAAGACACCAAGTCTTCTTAAAATGTAGAGTCTCTGAGAACAGCTATTCAAAATATAGTCAGTTTTTTCAGCAAAATTGAGCTGACTGTTGTTAAAATAATTATAGAAGAGGAATAATTAAAAACCTTTTGACTCATCTATTCCTCCTCTGCCCGGATCCATTGAAAGTGATCATTGTAACAGCTGAACTTAGAAGACAAGACAACTCAGTTTCCACGTCCAAAGGCATAACGAAATTTATTAAACAAAACTAACAGAACTAAATGAAACCAGGAATATTTATCTCACCTGACAGACCTCACACACACAACAAAACAATTCGGAGAAAACACCCCACCGCACTGGATGTCCTCCCCGGAGACCCCATGACGATCTGAAGATTTAGTTCCGGGTCGCACATTTTAAGCGGGTGGGCTTGCTTTTTCCTTCGACGCAGTACTGAACTTAGGGGAGTGTCCTTGGTGAGCTTTCATTTTAAGAACAAGTATCTTATTTGAAACAACATTCATTTGACCTAATTATTGAAGTCATGGTTAAATTTTACAACTAACTTATTTTAAATATATTTTCTTAACACTGTCCAGGAACGACCCAAGGTATTTAACATTTTCAACAGGTTGGCCATCGAGAGAAACTGGAACCACTTTAAAGACTTGTTTAGATTATTTAATTAGCTATACATTCTTAAGAGAATGAAAAATTAATAATAAATAATAAAGACTTAGCGGTATTCTGGTTTAGAAATGCAATTGTAATAGTTGTGTTACCACCCTCACGCCACTAGAGGCAGTACGACTAGGGAGCAGATTTAGAAGTACACAGAAAACTACAGAATTTGGTAAAAACAATGAGTTTTGGTGAGGTAAATAAAGACACAAGTTCAAATCCATGCTGAGAGTGGAGCTCCTTCAATCAGGGCTCCTCCGCAGCACTGATTGGCTAAGCAATGTAACGTGATCCTCTGCAGCAAGTGATGGCAAAGCGGTGCGTCATCACGACTTTACACAAGTGTGTCTTTACCTCCGCGGCAGAGGCTCCGCCGAACCCCTGGGGTTCAATCAAACCCAGGTTAAGTGTTGTTGATGTTGTTGATGTTTGAGCCTGAAATCTGAAAGAGACATTTTTATCCAGTTGAGTGACATAAATGTTTGGAGAAATAAAATAACATTTTTGATAAATAGCTTTATAGGAAATGTATATTTTTTTTAAAGAGCCACTCTTTCATTTATGTTTTTAGTTTTAAAATAAATAAAAGAACAGAGAGATAAATGTTCTTCTCTGTCTTGTTGATAGTTGTGGAGCTTTAGTTTTCTAAAATATAATTGTTGCTTTTAGTGCCATTGTGTTGAATTAAAGAACAAATATTTGATTAAGAGGAAGAATTGCTAAAACTTGCAGTTATTATATTACTATATATACCTAGATTATATTATGTATCTGGATTAAAAACTTTTATTTGTTTATTTCCTTTTATCATCCACGTTTTCTCCTCAACTGTAGAAACATTTGCCATGAATTTATAGCTGTCTATATTATTTTATAGTTTTTAAATAAAACTTTCTGTGAGATCAAAGCTGATTTTTTTTTAATGGGCATCATCATTTCTGTCAACATTTTAAAAGCTTTTAGAGATGTTTTTAGCAGGAGATTAGATGAGCCGCAGAACTCAGCTGAAGTGTCTGATGTCTGAAGTTGAGCATGAAGAGGCAGAAATATTAAAACAATCAAGAGGAGATGATGCGTATTATTACAGGGAAATGATGACAGGCTTCAGTTATGCCGGGCTGAAGAAACTATTTAATCCACCCGAGCATTTTAATCATCAGAACACAATAACTGACTTCATAAAACAGAATTTGTGTTTAATGCACTACTGTTAGTTACCCCTCAATAAAATCTATGTGCCTGCTTTTACAGGGCAATGAAATTTACAAAAAAGTGTAAACATAAAAATGAGCTCTTATATAATTACTGAGTTTAACTGCAGCAGGATGCAGCTGATTAGCTTTTATCTGGTCATCTTCGTTGAATGGATGGTCCTGCAAGTTCACATCAAAGTCAAAACGTGAAATTCTCAGAAATGTAATGAAATGCAAAGTAGATAGAAGTAAAAACTGCTGTCATGGAAAGATTTATTCTAGCTGTAAGGCTCGGTAAAGGAGGTGTGGTGATGTGTGTTCTGCAGCACAACTAGTTTATCTGATGAATTGAAGTATTCTTGAATCAGATATGAGATTATCTGTGAGCTCATGCTGGATGAGAAAAAAAAGTGTTGCAATGGCCCAGTCAAAGTCCAGGTCTCTGCATGGATGTAGCTTAGGTTGTATTTATTATTATCAATTGGGAAGAAAGGGGGGATTTAAGGGATGTACGATATCGGCGCTAACATATCGATGTTTATCATCGTTTAACATATCGGTTCAAAACATTATTTTCACCTTATTTATATGAGGTGTTTGTTTGGTCATGTGACAGTGATGCAGTGTGGGATTGTGGGGATTTTATCTAAAGTAATGT
This sequence comes from Micropoecilia bifurca, assembly GCA_903067075.1. Taxonomy (NCBI): domain Eukaryota; kingdom Metazoa; phylum Chordata; class Actinopteri; order Cyprinodontiformes; family Poeciliidae; genus Micropoecilia; species Micropoecilia bifurca. Next base: position 33,043 of record CAEGAF010108205.1, on the reverse strand, counting down.
AGGCAATGTCATGAAATGTAGCAAAATGTTCATAATACCGGTAAGAGCCATCCATCTTCTATACATCCTTGTCCCTTAGTGGGGTTGGTGCTGGTGCCTCTCCAGCTAACGTTCCGGACAAGAGGCAGGGTCACCCTGGACAGGTCGCCAGTCTGTCGCAGGGAAACACAGACACACAACCATGCACACACACACATACACACACACCTAGGGACTATTTAGAGAGACCTATTAACCTGACAGTCATATTTTTGGACTGTGGGAGGAAGCCGGAGTACCCGGAGAGAACCCACGCATGCACAGGGAGAACATGCAAACTCTGTGCAGAAATACCCCAGGCTGGGAATCAAACCCAGAACCTTCTCGCTGCAAGGCAGGAACTCTACCAACTGCGCCACTGAGCAATATTCAGAAATATATATACAGTAGATGGTCCTATTGGTGCTATGTTGTTATGAAGCATACTCCTTTTGGCTGTTGGGATCCCTCCAGTCTCCATGTCTCCGTGTCTCTGTCTCTGTGTCTCCGTGTCTCTGTCTCTGTGTCTCCGGGTCTCTGGGTCTCCGGCTCTGCTTGGCTCCAAACAGCAGCTCCAGTTATTGTTCTGTAACCAGAGCAATTTTCTTTTTACTTGATTCTTTGATCTTTGTTGGAAACCACATAAATTGTATTACATTTTTTTAAAGATTGTAAAATGCTACAAAAATTTGTTCAAATAACAATTAGGAGACTTTTACTAGAAGAATTAGAGCAATATAGATGCAAATAAAGGCTTTTAGTGTTCCATGACCTCTTGAAGTGGTTTGAGCTCATTAAAAGAGCTGAAGGCGAAACAGAGGGGCTTCTGGGTGGCATATTGGACTTAAATTTGATACTTAACTCTGTTATGCAACACCTTGCATTATACCACAACTTTATGCTCTCATATAGACTTGTCAGATTTTCTTCTGGAGAAAAATAGCCATCCTGTACTTTTCGGACTTTCATTCTCTGTCTAGTTTAAAGTGTTAGTGTTGAATGTCAGCTGAGCAGATTATGCAAGAGTGCTGGCCTTGCTGCTAGTTTATGCTTTTATAGTCAATATGAAGTCTGTATAAGCATGGGAGTAATACGAATGTCAAAATTATTATTAATAATACAAAACAGTATTGTAATTGTAATATTTCTTGCATGATAGTAGTAATAATTGATAGTTGTAATTATATTTACTGAGTGTTGTTGCTGCTGTAGCAATTAATAATATGAATAGTTATTAGTACTTATTATTGTTGTTGTCAATTAATAATACAAAATATTAATAAGTGTAGTCATGATCATGTTTATTGTTCAATAGTAATAACTGTTTTAGTTGTAATTAGAGTATTCATTTTATTATTATTATTATTATTATTATTATTATTATTATTATTATTATTATAGCATTTCATCTTCTGAAGAACATTCTTTTTTTAAGACACGGAACAATATCACTGACACCTAAATGTCTTGACCTAAAACCTTTCTTCAGGTTTACCCATCACTCAGAGGGGACACATCTTTTTCTTCTTCATTAAATGCCTCCAGTGCTTTCCTTTTCACTACATGTTAGCTCTCTCTTTGTCATTTTCACAGACCCCCTATTTTGTAAGTTCATTCATGCTCTGTGTTTTGCAGTCAGCACCCAGTTGGACATTTTTCTTGCAGAAAGGCATGTGATGGTGGGGTGGGGAGGCTGGAACACTGAAGTGAATTAAGACTCCTGAGAGCAAATAAGGCCATGGGACTGAAGCTGAAATCCTGAGGATATGAAGGAGTGAAATAAGAAAACATAAGTCTTCCTCTGTGTGTTTCTTATGATATTATATGCTTTATCTGTTGCAAATTACAGCTTTAATTGCTGTTTGGGATAAAGAGGAAGCTGAATTTGCAGAAACATAGAAGAAACTGTTCATGACAAGGAAAACAAACTCTGAAATCATGGGATAGTAGTAGATTCGCTCTTCTTAAAACCCGCTGGCAAGGAGCTTCCTCCCAGTGATACCCGTCTGTTTCCTCTTCCTGTTTTGGCCTGCGCGCGGCAGAGGCCGGCGGAGGGTCACACCATTGGTTTGAATCTACAAATGGAGGGGGAAAAGGAGGGAAGAAAAGAGGCGTGAGAGCACCACAACAGAGGTTTGTGTGTTAGTAACGCGGTCACGTCCGGATGGAGCAAGAGAACACAGATGGAAGCAAAGTCTGGTGTGAGGAAGAAAAGAGTTTGGAGAAGTGTTTAATTACAGGAATGAGCGACGGAGGAATGAACTTTGTATCTAAGATAAGCGATTGTGACTTGAGACCAACAATACTTCGGCTTTAATTAGCTATAAATTAAAGACTTCCTAACTTTCTACTGGACATCATAATTCTCTACAAATGTTCCTTTGAGAGGGATGGAGGTCAGTCTTTAGCCCCACAGACCTTTAACATGACACAAAGCAGAAACTTCATTGGTATCTATTACATCTCCAGAAATCCTCAGAGTGGAGGAAGCTATCAAGCTAGTCATATTGGCACTGATCATTTGGTCATTGTTTTGTCAGATCAACTGATCTAGAATCTGTCAGAATCTATTGTCTGCAATGCTTTTACACAACTAATGCAGAATCCAAAAGGAGACTCTGTTTTTTGCTGTCTTTATGTGAAAATACAAATTTTAGCAGAATTTGTGTAGCGGGCAGACTCGACCAGTGAAATTTTGCAAAAAGGAGATGGAATCATATTTGTGGAATAAGTTTTGGCATAGTGAACACTCCCATACATGGGGTGGATCTGTGCATAAGATGTCAAAACCTCCAGTTCAGAGGGGATGACTCTTCTTTTTTTTAAGATGTGTGTTCATGCTCTAAACTCTATTTCCTGTTTATTACAGCCATGCTTGGCATCAATATCTGACAACATTATACTCTTTGTAGCCTGGTTGACTTGCTTCATACCAGTAGATGGAAGCATACCTAATTTTCTTTTTCCTTTTATGACATTTTAATAGTTCAGACAAAAGTTGCATGACAATGGGATGGAAACACAGATTGGTTATATAGCAAAACTTTGAACTTGTGTTATTTGAAGTGGATAAACAAACGTAGGCTAAAGACCAAGGTTTTACAACTAGGTTTGTGTTAATAATCCAATGAATATTTTTTTAATCAAATAATGAAATTATCACATATTCTGTATTTTCTGGACTATAAGCAGCTTCTTTTTTCCTAAGCTTTGAATCATGCAGCTTCTAGGTCGGTGCGGCTTTTTTGTGAATTTTTCTTCAACCACCAGGGGGCTCGTTAGCAGGAAGTGAATCATTGGAAGTCAAAATTGGAAATAAAAGAGAGCGCCCATTAAAACGGAATTAAGTTTTATAGAAAATTGAAATTTGAGAATGTTGTTGATCAGTTAAATAGCATTGAGGGGAAAAAGAAAATGTTTTGTTTTTTAAATAATACTGGGTGATAATACCGGGAGAATTTGAGGTATAGATATTAGAATTCAATAGATGGCAGTAGTGCAACAATAATGGATGCAAGCTGCCGTTGAAATCTAAAGAAGCAGAAGAAGAAGAAGACACCCATTTTCATTTAGCACAGACAGGACGAAGAAAAATCTCCTTCGTGTCTGCTACTAAGCAAAGGAGATTTTTGTCTTCAAACTCATATGCCCTCATCAGTTCAGTTAAATCTAAGCTTGCCAACTTTTTCTTTATCAACTATAATAAATGTGTCCTGGGTCCACCCCCCTCTACTGTGTGCTGCGGCAGAGATATCTGCGGCTTATAATTCAGTGCGGCTTGTATGTTTACTGGTTTTTCTATAAAAAAAATTGTAGGTGCAGCTTATAGTACGGAAAATACAGTAATTAAAACGGTGGACAAAAATGGTAAAAAAAAAAAAAAAAGAATCTTTTTATTTTCAAGCATGTCATTTCATGTAATTTCAGGTAAAAAAAAATAAAAAATCTTTTTATTTTCAAGCATGTCATTTCACTTAATGAATAATTTTTTGATGATATTTAAGACTAAAGATTTTTGATTGTACATAAATCCAAGCCACCCCCCCAAAAGAGGGTGTGGTCTTGGCGTAAGGGCTGAACTTGATTAATCAATCTCTGGAAACTCGAGGCAGATGTTTATTTGTGTCACACTACCAAGTCTGTGAAGACAATTTTTAAAATAAAAATATTGCAATTTAACAATGGAACAACTAGCATCACTGTCAGCCAAAGATAATTTCCTCAAACAAAGAAGTCCTGATGAGCATCAAATGACCCACGGCCTACAAAAGGCAGCTTTTCTTTGTTTCTGCTTCCAGTTGGACAAAGGTTACCAGAGGGGAAGTTTTATTTTAGCCTCCAGTAGACTTCATAGTGGGTGTGTCTCTGGGTTTCCTCATCATACCCGAGTATCCGCAGCTCGCCTAACAATACCTCACTTACGACATTCACCACAAACCATCAGAGAAGAATCAGTCTTTTTTAAAGCAGAAAGTGGTTAAAATTAAGTAGTTGTGCCTCATTCCTTTTCAACCTCCTGATGTGTTCATCTTCGTACAGTCGAGAAGGTTAAGACTGACTGTGAATTCCTGTCTTTTCTGCAGGCTCCTCTCCCTCCCTGTCATCTAAGAAGCCGCGAAGCAGAGGCCTATTCTCCGGCCTCTTCTGCTGCCTTTGCCGGGACCAGCCTGAACCCCCACCCGTCAACAACAATGCCCCTCTCTTAGTGGAGGAGAATGGGACGGTCTCCAAGGTGTGCTTACGTCCTCCTTGGTTGAATCAGAGTGGAAAGTGTTGAGTTTGCAGTCAACGTGTTTGTTTCTGTCCAGGTCAAGCCACTGCTGCCTCCAGTCAAGTCAAAAGACGCTGGGAAGATCTGTGTGGTGATAGACCTGGACGAGACGTTAGTTCACAGCTCTTTTAAGGTGAGTCACAGGGAGATTATGGGTACAACAAAAACATGGCAATAACAAGGTCTTTAGAGAAGAAATTGTTGCTGTCCATCAATGTGGGAATGGTTGTAAGGCCAAAATATCCAGAGTCTGTAGAAAGAAAGGGACTTGGGATAACGTTTGCCTGTCTTCCCGGAAGTAGACCTCCCAGCAAATCCACCCTATGGTTTGATGGTGCTGAGGCGCAGACCAGGTTCAAAGGTCAACAGGGTTACAAACAGAAAGGTGGAAGCATTCAAGTTGAATAAATAAGTTGGACGTGAGATCTCTATTCCACTTTAAGAGAAAACTAAATCTAACATGTCAATAGAAATGCATCATGTCAACTGCAGCATTCCTGCTTAGTCTGGAAAAGTCTGGAATTTGATTCAAGTGCTTTTTTATTTCTGGATAACTGGAATAGAAATTTTGAGAAAAATTTGCTTTTGTTAACTTCTGTCTTTTCCCTTTTCTTTCTTCCTTATTTGTCTCCTTCTTTCCTTACCCAAGTCCTTTTTTCTATGGTTTTTATTCATTCATTTTTGTTTATTTGTTCCTTCCTTTCTTACTCCTCCTTTTCTTCCTTCATTTATTTTTTTCGTTCCTTCTTTCCTTCCTTCCTGCCCATCTCTTGAAATATTCAGTCTTCTATTTAAGAGTGTTCCTATAACCACAATGAAGTTTGTTATTTGCTTTTTTGTAGTAGAATAATCTTTGGAAATGTCAGTCTGGAAAAGTAAACATGGAGAGCTTGTTGGAACACAGTGGTGGGAGTGTGATGAAGGGAACTTCTACTGCAGGTCCGGGACCAGGGCAGCTCACCCACTGAGTTTACTGAAGTCAAAAATGTATTTTTCATATGTAAGAAAAATGCCTTAAAGAAACCAGAGACCAGCTCAGTTTCTCTCTGTTTAACTCAGTCTCTTCCTGACTGTCAGTGAATTTCCATCGACTGACCGAACAACACCGTTCCATGCAAATATTTATACAAAGTTTTTTTCATTCTCCTAAAGGCAATGCTATAGTCTGTACAGAGACGCTGGATGTTTAATTACTAACGTCTCCCTGTCTGTCTCTTTCGCCAGCCTGTGAACAATGCAGATTTCATCATTCCTGTGGAAATTGATGGAACCGTACACCAGGTAACACCACTCTGTCATCTCCCCATGTCTCTGATTGGCTGAGTCTGCAGGTGTCATCTGAGTTCAAGTGACTGACGGAGCAGGATGATGTGCCTCATGGCTATGGGCCTGATTCAAGTAATCCAGGATAGGTTTGTTCAGACAAGCACAGCCTGTTCCGGATGACTTGGGTCAGGAACGTTGGCCTCAGACTCCAACGCTGCCACCTTCAGGAAAACCTCACCAGCTCATATATGCTGTCTGACTGCCATCTATGCACATACCTAAATATTCAGCTTCAGATGCAAGTCTGATGCTGCCCTCAGCTTAATTTTGCATTCAGACATATTTGATGCTGTCGGCTGGAATCTGCAGAAACATGTTGCCTTTCAGAGAAAATTAGGCTGATTTGAAGATTCCTGTGTTTCCAGGTATATGTTCTGAAGCGGCCGCATGTCGATGAGTTCCTGAAGAGGATGGGAGAGCTCTTCGAGTGTATCCTGTTCACTGCCAGTTTAGCAAAGGTAACAGCTTTAGCATGGAGGATGATCTGTCCATTTCTGTTCAGTAAATTAGAAGGTAATCCATAATGGAAAAGCCTGACCTTTGACAATGCTTGCAGTAAATAAAAACATGTCAAAGGATTCCCTGTTAGGTAGTTGAACATTTGAAATAATGTTGTCAAGCAGGAACAGGAAATATTTCTAAACATTTGCAGGAAGAGGTGATGCAACACGGTGTAGAGTGATATATTTCTAATCTGTGAAGAAATACAAAGTGATTTGTAATGTTTTGTGTTTCCTTTCCAAGTTAACTTGTGAAAATGATAAGCTAATTTACAAAAAACTGCAGGGAGAAAGGATCTCCTGTAGCAGTGAGTCTTACAACACACAATAAGAAGCCTCTGACTGACCGTCACTATACAGTATGTCCATCATGACATGCTAGCAGCTATTCCAGACTAACATGTCGTGGGAATAGTTGAACATTGACCTTTGTTCGTTTCTTTCTGTCTTGGCGTTGTAAAATTCACTTTTTGGACAATTAAAAAGTTCCACATTTGTGGAACATTAAAAAGTTCCACATTTGATTGTGGAGAACTTACTCGATTATATATTTAGTTTTATTGATGACACTTGTCTGAGATTGCCTTGTCTTGTCTTTTTGCCTGCTGTTCTGACACAGGTTCATGCTAACCCAAACCAAGTGTCTTTGAAATCTGACTGTGTCTTTTTGTTAGTACGCAGACCCCGTCTCTGACCTCCTGGACAAGTGGGGCGCGTTCCGCTGCCGCCTCTTTAGGGAGTCATGCGTTTTCCACCGAGGTAATTACGTGAAGGACCTGAGTCGTCTGGGTCGTGATCTCAATAAAGTCATTATTGTGGACAACTCCCCCGCCTCCTACATCTTCCATCCTGACAACGCAGTGAGTGCACATGTAGTCCTCGCTGTTTCTGGAGGTTTAATCCTATTTTTCTATGACAGCTGGCTATCATTGCATTAAGTGACGTTAAATATTCTCCATCTTGTCTCTGTGAAGGTTCCCGTTGCTTCTTGGTTCGATGACATGTCCGACACCGAGCTGATGGACCTCATCCCGTTCTTTGAGAGGCTGAGCAAAGTGGACAACGTCTACACAGTCCTCAAGCAACAGGGGACTCCGAGCTAACGCCGTTGAGGTCTTCATCTCAGCTCCGAACAAAACGCAGTAGAAACAAAACAGAAAGAGAGAATAAAGCCGAACACACCAGCGAGGCTAGAGCTCCAGCTATCACTGCCCACCAGAACACAATGCTGCTTCACAGCTGACAGAGCCTTCACCCTCCCAGTAACCAACCAACTTCCTGACCGGCGCTGCCATCTTCTGGTCAAACACAGACAGGATGAATAAATATTTAATAACAGTGTAGCCACAATCCTCTGGATCTAACCTGGGTACTGGATGCTGACTTCTCCATGGGATGCTCCTTTAAACTGATTTGAAAGGAATTTTTTTGAAAGGTTTACATGAAAGCACATGTGTTCCATCCAAGCAATGCAGATCGTTCATGTCTCCTACGCATGTTGGACCAGTGTTCATTTGACCCTTGTTTTTAGCGCTGTTCTGGAGTCAAGGCAGTGGTATAAAATAATCTCATTCAAATTAATTACAGTCAGAGCTGTAAGAGTTTAAAATATTAAAACATAAGTGATTGGACAGCACTTTACTGTTTAATGTGTAGACTGTAGTGCAGACTGATGACTTTTGTCCACAAATGTTTAGAAAATAGCATAAAAGTTCAAACTTGGTATCATTACTACATAATTCCCCACCGCTTCATGCTTTTAAAAAGGCTAGATTTGATCTGATTGATCTGAAAAAAGAGCAGCTCTCAGTGGTTGTCAGGTCGATAAACGCCATGACCAGTTGAGTTCAGAGGACCAGAACTGTCTTCCAACCCAACCCCTGGAAACCAGTCACTGTTAATGGTGCATCACAACTGTGTCGGATTTGTTCCTTGCTTTAAAGCCACGCACAAATCGTGAACCTTTTTTCTTCTTTTTAACTTGGGTTTAACAGACTGTATTTAAAGTTCTGTTGTAGTGAAACAGTAGGCTTAAGATACTTACTTCCCTAAGCGGTACTTGTAGCTTGGAGGCAAATTTGTGATGTTGTTAGAAGATGCTTGTTTGGGGAGCATAAAGCCATCTGTTCCAATAAATGGTTTGGTTCAGTCCAGATTTAAGGGATAAATCCACCTTGAAGCCGTTCAACACTATTGGTTCTGTTACTTGGCTGAAGTTCTTCATCTTCTGGACATAAATGGATGTAATATTAACTCTGTAATGTAGCGCAGCCATGTTAACATTCTTTCAATTTGAAATATAATCACAGAAAAGAACAACATCCACTCCTTAAGGGTTTTTTTATATATTATTGAGCGTTGCTAAAGGCATTGTAGGAAGTGTAGGAAATCACTATTTACACAATTGCTGACAAGGTAGAGCTGATTTAAGGCTGGAATGTTTACCTTTTTTCCAAATGATTCTTGGAGATCATTTTCCTGGTCTGTTGGAATGAAGAGCAACACAGTCTCCAACAATCCACTGTTCCACGTTTGCGATGACAATGGCCTGTATTGACACTGATGAATGAAAACGGTGGGCTAGACTATGAGCCTGGGTAGCAGGCTTTAGATGGGGCAGGGAGATTAAGAGCTATTGAATTATTTTTATATGTAAAAAAAAAACTTTTCAATCAAGTTAGCTTGTTGTTTTTGAATACTTACTGATTTTTATTTCTTATTTCACCAAGGAGTTGTCATCTGATACAATATTTATAGTGTGTTTTCAAATCAGCTCTTTTTTCTATGCAGGATTTGGTTGGATACCTCATATCTTGGTAGAATACGGATCAGAACTGCCCACAGATAACTGAAAATATAGTACCTTACTGTTTTAGGCACATAACAGGGTAACTGTTTTAATATGTGTTCGCCATGTAAGTGTGTTAGATTCAGAAATGACGCTATTTTCAATTAAAGTATTTATAGGAACATGAAGTCGTTTAGTCATCTGATTACATTTATGAGTATTGCGTCACTATGGGGCCCATTTGCTGATACTGTACTTCTTACACATTAATAGATATGTATATGTTGTTTTGCACAGTAATAAAGCAAACAAATTTCATTAATATATATGGAATATTCATTTTACTGTACTCGTGATTCAATACATGTAACCTAATTTTTGACTTTTGTTGTTTTCTCATACCAAATAATGTATGACTGTATGTAATATTGCCATCTTTTCTCTCTCTCTCTGTCTTCTATAAATGCTCATTCCAAGATGGTCCAAGTGCTACTTTGTAAAGCATTTTCTGTTCAAGAGGATCAGAGAAACGTGTTTTAAAAAGGAATTCTGACCAACAGTTTTCCAGCCTGAAATTTTAGCTTTTTCAATCAGCTTTTCTTTCAACCTCTAAATACAACTATATACTGAAAATCAACCAGACGTCTACAGTTGTTGGGATTTATTGTCTGCATTGTCCGAACAAGTAAAAACTACAGTTCTGGATAGCACCGTTCTGCACAATACAAACAAAAAGCAATATGATGGGTAAAATGTCCAATAAAGGCAATTTTGTGGTAAATGAACCAAATGTTTCATCAGTGTAGCTTTAGAAATGGCAATTCTAACAATATTTTTTAAAATAAGGATTAAGGTTTGGACAATCTTGAAACTAAATTCCCTTTTCTACGTCTATGCTGTTTAACATAACTTTAAAAGCACATGCACACGCGCACACGCCTAAAATGAGAAAATTACTTGTTCTAATGATACAACGTTCGCGAATTTATGTCTGCTTTTCTTAGTTACCCTTCTGCATATGGGGCGTGAGGAGTTACAGAAGCAGTGGTCAGAAAGGCAAACCATTACTAAAAATAGTTTTCAAATGTAATATAGTGAATATAAATAGAAATGTTGTGTTTGAGATGCGGATCTTTGAAGGTTGACCATTAACTTTCGGTGAAATTTTGTAAAAAAAAAAAAAAAGAAAATGTTCTGGCTTCAAGCAGTCTGGGCTTTCTCCCTTTGACTAGGATTGTTTCCAGTCAATTTTTGACATGGCCACTCGCAAACAAAAGGAGGTTGTTGACAATGAGTAGATTTTCTGCGCCGTATTAGAATGTACTTTCAGCAACCGCAGTGGCGGAAGTGAACGAAGCTGTTCAGTCCGTTTTGGCCATCCTTCCAAATACTGAATTGACATAAACCTCCTTTGGATAGGCACTCTCTCTTCGCAGAGGATGTTTGTTTACAGCTGGTAAGCTTCTTGGTGCCGAATTGGCGTATGCGTGATTCATGTTAGCGATTGGGTAAAATTTCAAACCTCAACACATTTCTCATTTGCAGAGACAAGCAAATAGCCCAGAACCTCTGCAGGAAGAAAGGTGTAGTGTACAAGGGACTTTTTTTGGAAACCAGTAAGTGTTTTTTGTTTGCTTTAACCCTTTCGTGCATGAATTATGATCGTGTAAGTCGGGATTTTTTCCCCCCAAAGTGTTGTTGATTATGTCAAGGTATAAAAATAAGGTGGAAAGAAAAATTGTGTAATAATTTTTTTTTTAGGATTTGTCCAAGTGTCCACTTAGGTGGACAACATGTGCTTATGTCTTTTCAGCTAATGAAATGCTATATACTATATTGTGAATATATTTTGACATTAGTTAACAGAATGCATAAATACATAACATTGTATTCAACTTTCATCCTAGTCTTATGCTCACTATTAACTGATCCCTTAATTCAGTCACTGTCATTCAACCGCTGGATCTCATTTTAGTCTTATTTTGTCTCCTTCTCAAGCAGTATGATTATATTATGGACATGTTTAATTTTATAAAACAAACGACTTTGAATATGGCACTTAAAGCCATTCTGTTGTTTTCTGTAACATAACAGTACTGTCTCTTCAGTTTCAGACTTATAAAAATAAAGGCTATCTTGTATGAAAATGAGCAAAGCGCCCAGGTTACAAACAACACATTGGATGTAGATGTATTTAGTTTTGTCTGCATGCTGGATCATTGCATATTGATATTTTTGGTTGAGGTCTGTTCCCCAGACCTCAACCTGATCTCCTGGGGTATCTTAGACCAATGATGTCCAAAGTCAGAATTGGAAGCCTTCACATGTTAGTTCTCTCCCTGGTTCATCACACCTGGATCAAATAGTGGCTCATTAGAAGACCTCAGGAGGCATGCTGAGGAGGAAGTTACTACCACCATGCAGAGAACTAGAACACGCAGGATGCCGGCCCTCAAGAGCCAACTTTGGACACCACTGCCTTGGACACCAGTCTGCGTTCCAATGGTGATGAGATGACACTGGTCTCGGTGGAACTCTCATTTATTATTACACAAGCTACAGATTCCTTGAAATATAAAAGATCCACCTCCCCCCAAGAAGTGAAAAATATGCATGTCAAGGGGAAGACCTGGCTCTGATTATCAATACATTCTTGACCTCAGGTATCTGAGGTATGACATGATTCCATATGTATTACTGGAAATGTCTTGTCTTCCTGATGTGATAAGGCCAGAATTTATTTTCTTTTTTGAAATGCACACAGATTTGTAATCTGCAGGTTTTTCATCTACAGTTATTTCATGTCCCTCAACATCTTCATTTATCTCAGTGATCAAAGGTTTTTTATCATCCTCATGTCCACTGTCACTAGTGCTACCATTGGCCAGTAACATATAAAAAAACTTTGCTTCTTAATGGACATCAAGTTAAGAACTAAAATATGCAATTTATTTACAGTCAAATAAAATGGAAATGTTTTATATTGTAGATCTATAGTCAGAGTATTGATATCAATGCCTATCAAAACATTGTCACTGATGCTTGATCTCCACTTTAGTGGACAGGTGATCAGTAATAAAATTATTATTTGGAAAATATATCAGTAGTCTTTAGGGGTTTCTTGATGTCACAATATATATATTTTTTTACCTGCAAGAGTTCTACACAGTAGGAGGGGGGCTGGATATTCCCGAGTTGCTCTGACATGCTTCCCTCTGTCCGCCATATTGGATTTAACAAAAACATTAGATGGACAGTAGTTGGCAGTGTATTGCCTGATGCACTAGTGTCCACTTTAGTACTCTGTATGCATTTATAACATAAAAATGCACAAGAAACACAAGAAAATGGCTTTTAGATAGCTGTCCACTGTAGTGACCGCTATGCATTCAGCACCTAAAACATCTGGTTTTAGCAGTTCAATGAGTTAAATGCCAAAAACCATGAAGTCTGGAGGTTTAGAGTTTCCTGGGCCAAATTCTTAGCTGGTTAATGGACGTTAGTTAGCAACAATTTTTAATGTTCTTTCTAATACATGCTTATTTCTTGACCTGTTATCTAAAAATCCAAATTAAAAATTTGGCTTCATTTTGTAACAATTTTAGTCATCCAAAATACTACAAATCCTGTACATTCAGATGAGTCATTTCAGAAAATCAGGTTTTGATCATTTTAGGTCAACAAATCTGCTTAAGACAGTGATAAATTGCCCTTATAACTTATATTTTACAGTGAAATTGATTCGAAATGGATTACAGCTGTTAATATGTCCTCATAAAAGTACATATTAAATTTTAATTAATGCAGAACATAAGAGTATGATTGGCTTTCTATTATCAAGAAACACCTCTTTTGTCAAACTAGCAACTCTGATCTGTCAGCACTGAATAGAGACCAACCAAGTCACAGTGGGACAGTTGCATTTATACTAGTTATCATCCAAAACTATTAGATCAGTTGCTCTTGCATGCATATGAATGTTAGTGATATATATTGTTCAAATCTATTAACATGGCCTCAGGTTATTTTATGTGGCTATAAAAGTTTCAACTCTTCTGGAAGGGCTTCACAAGCTTTATGAGAACTCATTAATGGGAGTATTGGGCTATTTATCCAAAAGCCCAATGGTGAGGTTAGGCACTCATATGGGATGGCCTGGCTTGGAGTTTTTGCTCAAATTCATTACAGATGTGTTCTGAGATGTTGTGGTACGACCACAAAAGTGGTTGCTTACTAAATTTGATCACTCATGTCTTATAGCCTTGCTTTTTGCACTGGTATGCAGGCATGTTGGAAGCAAAGACTTGAGTTCCAAGCAGTTCCCAAAGAAGATATTTCTCTTAATGTTTTGGTAAGCTGTAGTCTAAACAGTTCCTTTTGAAAAACAGGCAAAGTTTTTACAATATAGACATAAAAAGACAGAATAACTGCTTCAACATTACCAGTAGGTTTACAACAACTGTGAATTTACATTAGAACTTTGGTGCCATTAGAAAGTTGCACTGGTAGAAAATGATACTCATAACTTATTGAGTTGCACCATAACCTTTTATTCTGCTTGTTTTTCATTGAACTGTAATAGTTTATTGCAAAATCAACTAAAAATACTGAAATGTAAATATGATATTATAAAAATGGTATAATTACTGACATAATTGTCCATTCTGTCTAGCCTCTTACCATTTGATAAAAACACATGGAATAAGTTAGGGCCATCCAGTTATGCAGGGTTAGTTCGATTCCTGTTTGTTTTCTGCTTTCAAGAGATACTTTGTAGCCCTTCTATTTTCCAATCACAGTAAACATGGCACTGCTTTTGGCTTTGCCCAATGTGAACTTGACTGTCCCACTCATGTCCACGCTTGTGTCCCTCAGAGTGAGCTTGTGGACTGTCCCGTGGTCTTCCAGACGGACAGAAGGGCATGATTGAAGGGTCATTCCATTTAAAGACCAAACTGGAGGTTTGTTGATGTCAACAGAGACTTCACACTGGAAAGAAGCTGACTCTGGCTCTGTCACCTGGACATTCTCAAGTTCTTTCACCATCTCAATAGCCTTGGCTGAAACAGCATAAAGCATGTTACAGAAAAAAATAATAATAATTTGGATGAAAGTTTAGCAAAGAAAACTTGCCAAAAATGTATCTTGCTATTCATCCAGCTTACCTTCAACCATCAGTTTTGCTTTGGATGTATGCTCTCCAACCTCAATACTGTAAGTTCCCTCATCCTCCACAGTAACCTGGTGGATTACTAGTTTATGTGAACAGTCTTCTGTTATAATCTCCATCCTATCTGAAGAATCTAGTTCCTGTTTGCCTTTGTACCAGGTTGCACTGCAGCGAGGGGAAGAAACGGTGCATTCAAGGATCACTCGGTGGTTCTCCAGGGCTGTTCTGTCTCGCAGAAGTTTTACAATGGAAACTGGGAGCTCTGAAAATTTAATTTTTTTAGATTTATAATGGGAAAAAATGAAGTTGGTGGCATGAAAAAAATAGGACGTTAATTGAAAAAACTCACCTTCTACCTCAAGGTAGGCTGTTGACTCAATATCCCTTGCTACAAATCGGATATCTCCAGCATCCTCAGCTTTAACGTTGCATATCAGCAGGAAGTGTTTGGGCCCTTAAATTAAAACATGTTTTAATTTAAGCTGGTGAAAAGAGAAAAAGTCAAATTGTAGTTTGACTCCTGACCTTCTGTGCGGATCTTTGTGGTGGTACTGGGTCTGATCTTGTGACCATTCTTGTACCACTCCCCAGCCACATCTTCCAAAGACACCTCACACATAAACACAGCATTCTGGTCTTCCTGGATGTAAAGGTCCTCAAGATCCTGTACTATCTCCAACTTGTGCTCTGAGGGCAATGATGAAATTGAAAAGGATGACCACTAGATGGAGACATTTGGTTATAAATGATTGAAGAATATGGTCAAGTAAAAGGTTGAAGCGCTTCTAGTGTTGGAATTAAACATACCATAAACTTCCAAAGAGCAGAAGGTGCTTATTTCGCCTGTGTCACATGTATAGGAACCAGAGTCAGCAACAGAGCATTGAAGGATCTGGCAGAACCGCTTTCGACCCATGGAATAGATTCGAAGGTTCTTCCCTGGCTTCAGCTCGTTTCCTTTCTAAGTTGCAGAGGAAATAATTTTTTTTTCTTACATATATTATTGATTCAAGTTGTTGATAATTTCTTCTTTTTACCTTAAGCCATCTGACTTCAACATTTTGTCTGGAAAATTCACACTCAAGAGTAACTGGAAATTCTTCTTCCACGCGAACATCAACCAGTGGTTTCAGGATAGCCACAGGTGTCTCTGTCAATTAATATAGTCTGATTAGCACTGAACTGTAGTAATTCCAAATAATTCTTTTCCAGTTGTGACCTAATAAAAATAATAACCCAGACCTCTTTAGCTTGTAAAGAGGTCTGGGTTTAGCTTGTAAAGAGGTCTGGGTTATTAAAGGCTCACCTTTAACTGTGAGCCGTGCAGTTGATCGCACTCCTTCAGCCGAGAAGACGATGGTGCCTGTGTCCTCCAGAGTTAAGTTTGTCAGGGTAAGACTATGGACTAGCCCATTGATGCTCACTCTAAACTGGTTGTTTGGCTTTACGCGGATGCCATCTTTCTGCCAGATGCCTTCCACATCTATATGGGAGAGCTCCACCTCAAAGGAGGCAGTTTCCCGTTCAAATGTTTCTTGATCCATTAAGCCTTTACAGATGGAGATCTTTCGGGCTGGATTAGCGATACAGAGATGCAGTAAAAGGACAATGTTTTGTGAAATCATGCCAAGGAAATATAATATTGAAATTGAGAATTTGAACTAACGTTTTGGCAAAGCAAACACGTATTGAATCTTTAAAGCACTTAGTGTGTCACAGTGAACAATAGGGGTCTAAATTTAGACATTGTTGGGATTACAAAAATATCTCTTCCAGCAGGTTTATTTTGATGGTGTTGCTCTGTGCACACTGATATAACATTCCGTCTGTATTTTCACACTTGGCAGTCTGGCTAAGCTATTCTTAGTATCTTCTTTGCTCTGTGACACACTGTTAAAAAAAACACCTACAATATGTGTGAAGAGACACCATTTCCAGAGAAGTGCAGTGAATATCAATATAAATAAATCCTGCTTACTGTAATGGTTTTATTTGAGAAGAAAATCCTACAACAAACTTTTCTTTTGTGACTTTTGTTTCCACTTCTCCAATGTTAGTTCTTTCTTATTGAATTACTAGTTTAAGTCAGGGATAGATAACTATAAGTAACAGTTGCATGTCTAACAGTTATGGTTGCACGTTAGGTATAATTTGTGCTTTTTAGCCAAAGACTAGGTAGGTTGGTAACAGAAATGGTAATTAGGTTTTCACACCTCAAAAATAACTACTTACGTTCTACATTGAGTTTGACCTGTGTCCGATCATGCAGGGTCTCACAGCGGTATGTTCCTCGGTCTGACAGGTTCAGGTTGTGGATAGTTAGGCTTCTTTTACAGCCATTCTGGGCCAGGGTATGACGAGGACCAGACTGGATGACCACCCCTTGCCTCATCCATTGAACCTCACCAGTCTCCAGGCTGATTTCTGTCTCTAGGGTAGCCTTTTCAAACTCCTCTGCTGTCACAGATTCCATTTTCTTGGTGAACATGACTTGAGCTTCTAATACATTGTGAGGAGAAACAAAACTGAAACTCACATTCAGCTTTTTTTAAACATTTTAAATAGATTTTCCTTTAGTCTTACCCTGAACTTTGAGACTAGCCTTGCTCATTTTTCCTTCAGCTTCTGCTGTTATCTTGGAACAGTCTATCATCTGGCACTTTTTAATCACCAAGATGTGGCACAATCCATTTTGACTCACTTGGAAGCGATCCCCTAAAGTCATTGGTTCGTTGTCCATAAGCCAAAGCAAGGAAACATCCTCAGGAGAAACAACACATTTAAAGGTGGCATCTTCTCCTTCTAGCACAGTTGTACTGTGAAGTTCGGTGAGAAACTCAACAACTCGAGGCACTGAAGAGAGAATAGGCAGTGAATAAAGCTGCTAACTTGAATGGAAAGGTCAGAAACACATATTGAATACTTACTCTCCACTCTTAGCATTGCAGTGGTCCGATCATCTCTGGATTCACAGGCATACTGCCCTGCATCCTCATGAGTTAAACGATGGATGGTCAAGCTTCTCTCAACACCATCTGCTCGAATGGAGAATCTCCTGCTTCCAACTACTTCTATGCCATTCTTAAGCCATTGGACATCTGCTTTTGGTTTGCACACCTCACAGCGCAGTGTCACCATCCCGTCAGCATGAGCCATGGTGTCATGGAGTGGTCGCACAAATTTTATCCTCATTTCTATGATGAAAAACGTTTATATTTTTTGGCTTTTTGACTAATTTGAAGTTCTCTTCATATTTTTTTGAAAGTATTCATTGTTACCTTTCACTAGTACACTGAAGTGCATCTGGTCAGTATTGACATCACAGGTGTATTCGCCAGCATCAGACCGCCTTAAAGGTTGGATGGTAAGACTCCGTTTATGGCCGTCCATGAGTTCTCGAAAGCGTTCACCTTCAACTGGTGTCCAGTCTTTAAGCCAGCGCACAACCGCACTTTCTTTGGACACATAGCTCATTAAGGTCACACTCTCAGCTTCGTAACCTGTCACAACCACATCATCTTCCTTGTTGACAAAAGTAACCGGAGGTTCTTTTTTGGGAAAGACGACACAAAGTCAGTTACTTTTAAGGATTTTTGCTACTCCCATAGACCCTAATAAGCTATGATCTGCAGTTTTTTTTACCTTGAACATGGATTATGTTGACCATCTTGTCATTCACCGCATTACACACATACTTTCCAGAATCCGAGGGCTGGATGTTTGAAATAATAAGTTTTCTCAGACTTCCATAGCATTCAATGATGGTACGGGAATCACTGGTGAGAAGCCTGTCATTACAGTACCACTGAACTGGGGCATTAGCATTGGACAACTCACAGGCCAGTATCAGGTCATCACCTCCCATCAATTCCTGGTAATCAGGGTGGTATGAGTTGCCTACAATGCTTACCGGAGGCTCTAAGGGCAAAAGAGTTTTTATATTGCGGATTTTTGCAATAACGGAAAAAAAAATTAACTGTTATTTGAATTTTACCTTCTACTTTAACGTGGAAGCTGATACTGTCATCCCCGACATCTAGGAAATATTCCCCTGAATCTTTAAGTTCTGCGTTAAGGATTACCAGTGACCGGAATACACCTTCCTCCTCTTCACAGAACCTTTCATCACCCTGAACTCGACAGCCATCTTTGTACCATTTGCTGTTTACATTAGCTTGAGAGAGTTCACACTCAAGAACAATGTCATCTGAAACTAGAAACTTTAGATCTGTCTTGGTCTCACACTTTCTCAAGATCTTCACAGGCGGCTCTGTGAAAATACAGACACAGTGGTCTAAAATAGTTTCACGGGTCATAAAATGTCGGTCAGTTTTTGCTTCTCACCTGAAACTTTCACCTGGAAATCAATTTTATCATCTTTAGCGTCACAAGTGTATTTCCCAGAATTGTTTGGAGTGGGAGAGTTGATGGTCAAATGACGAAAGATCCCATTTTCTGTGATTGTGATATTACTACTTTGCTCTATTTCTTTGTCATTGAGTAGCCACTTGACATCTGCTGTTAGACGTGACACTTCAACCTCCAGAACGATTGGTTTACCAGCAAGACTTTCCAGTTTGTCTGGCAAGTTTTTGGGTCGACTTAGCATCACAGGCGGCTCTAAATAAAAGGGACAAAGTAAAAGTAGGTTAAAAACAATTACCTTCAAGGTAGTACATGCTTTGGACTAAGTTTCCTTATACTTACCTGTGATATTAACAAGAAAGGCAACTGAGTCATTTTCTGTGTCACATATATACTCTCCTTTATCACTGACAGTTGTTAAAGGTATAACTAGCCGTCGTTGGGCCCCATCTACTTCCAGTATCAAGTTGGGGCTCTCCTCTACCTCTAAACTATCTTTGTACCATCGAACTGGAGCATCCGCCTGGGACACTTCACAGCACAGTTCCAGTCTCTCTGGTGCAACATGGGTGAGTTCTACCTCGGGTTCACAAGGAGAGATGATTCTTACAGGAGGCTCTAAAACAGGAAAGAGATATTTAAAATATATTACTCAGATCTTTTCATTGTAATCTCTTTAATGTGTATTAATCACGGTTTTACCTGTAACAGTTATCTGGAAGAAGACAGAGTCTCCATCTGTTTCACAGACATACTCTCCACTATCTGTGGCTGAGCCACAGAGAATGGTCAGCCTCCTGTAAGGACCCTCCAATCTTAGCTGGATGTTGTCACTTTCCTGCACCTCCTGACCATCCTTAAACCAACAGACCTTCCCGTTGGACCGAGATAACTCACACTGCAAGTTGATCTCCTCTGATATGTAACATGTCATCACAATGTCATCTTTAGGTTCAACAATTGTCACTGGAGGCTCTGGGTTTTTGGAATAGACAAACACACAAGCATTTTCTCATCAGAGTGAACTAATTCATCTTACATACAAAGGAAACCAGCAGAAGTTGCCATACCTCTGACACTGACTGTAAATTCTAAGCTGTTGTTCCCAGACTTGCAAGTATAATGTCCAGCATCGGAAGCCTCTGCAGATCGGATGATTAGCCTCCTCATGGTGCCCTCCACCTGCAGGGTAATGTTGTCACTAGCCCGAATCTCACACCCATCTTTATACCTGGGAAATACATATGAAGCCAGATTTTACTAGACACACAACTTATTTTTGATTGTTGGAGATAAAATCCAATTAATCTTTTTTGGTTGTTTAAATTAGTAATGTTCTTGGATTCCAAAATTATTTTATATGCTATCTCTCTCACTCTAGGGATGTGCCAATCAAGTTTTTTGCTGCTGATTCTGATCACTTCTGAGGGCTGATCAGGGACCTGAGGGCTGGATTGACTGTTAATTGGCTGTTAATGTTTTAGGTATAAATGGTACTATGTTATCTGGCAAAATGGAAAAATGATCTGGCAATAACTTCACTTACCGCAATTTAGACATAAAACATGCAAACAGGCAAGATACAGCAGCTATTCAGTCAAAAAGATAACTGAAAAACCTGCAATCAGTAAAATAATATTTAACAATAAGGTTCTCTGTACCCCAAATTATACATGAGCCAAAAAAATCTCATAACACTGCCTATATCAAATAATGTCAAGTAAAAAAGGAAGCATTTGTTCAAAGTCAAATGCATGCCCCATCAAAATATACAATCGTGAGTTTCCAAATCAAAACTTCCTAGCATGGCTAGCTG
This sequence comes from Micropoecilia bifurca, assembly GCA_903067075.1. Taxonomy (NCBI): domain Eukaryota; kingdom Metazoa; phylum Chordata; class Actinopteri; order Cyprinodontiformes; family Poeciliidae; genus Micropoecilia; species Micropoecilia bifurca. The sequence goes on along the minus strand of CAEGAF010108205.1, from coordinate 12,289 downwards.
TCTGACTGAGCTGAGTAATTCTGCAGAGGACAGAGATGAGGCAGAGGAGCTCAATTTTTTTCTGAGATTATCTGTCTATTAGGACATGGTTACATACAGTTACATGCTGTAGTGTTAAGCAGACATTCGTGTGAGAGTTCACTGCGGGGTGGAGCAGAAACGGCGCTATGAAATATTACTACCAGTAGCTTGTAGCAGCGGTCCAACAGCGAGAGCAGAACCAGCATCTTCCACCGCTTGCCAGAAGACTTAAATTATTTTTGGGGTTATTTGCTTAGCTTTCTAGCCGTCATGATGTTCCAGGTGAGTGTTATGTGCTGCTTCACCTGCTGTCTGATCGCTCTAAATCTTTTTTTCTGTATATAACACTCTGTCAATTGCTTGTTTTATAAATGTCATATTAGATTCGTTGTGTTGATGCATTTTGACATGCTGCAGCCTCGAGGGATTTCTCCATCGCAACATGGACGGAGTAACACGTGGCGAGGAACTTTGTTTAGTCCTAAGCAAAGTTCCTCACCACTTTGCTTAGGATGTGTTGCTTCGCGCTTGTGCAGTGTGAAGGGAAGAGGAGATAAGCTGCACACGCAGGCTGCGAAGTGAGATACAGATGATCGATTTGTGTGATCGGCAACAAGAGACAGTGATCAGCCATCACCGGCCATACACTTTTTCCCCAAAATTGGCCAATTATGATCGGTGTATAAAATATTTTTCTCACCCAAGCTTTTAGCTTTCTGGTTTGAAATGTTGCTTCAGTATTTTAGCATAATAAAATTTTATCGTGATGTTTTTTAAAGAGCACAGCCACTCCTGCAGTAAAATATCCCTAAGTGATGCTAACTGTGATATGACCATGTCACAATCGGGACGAGAGAGACACAGAGAGACTCACAGGTAACACCGTGTCCATGGTTCCAATGGACATGGTTGATTTTGATTGTATCAAAATGCAAAACATGCCTCCAGAAATATCAATATTAGTTCCTAAGTGCATTTGCGAACTAAAGTCTGGCATTTTGTGGTGGTTCAGATGAAATAGCAGCTTCCTTGCAGAGGGAACTTTCAGAATAATGGAACTCTATCAGCAGCTTCAGGCAGAATCTTGATGTTTTTTTTTGTTTTCATTCTGTTGTTCCCACAAAACACTGTACATGGAACTCCCCTTCCTCTTGAATGATGTGATAGCTGTACATGGTGATTATCATTCTTTGTAATTGTTTGAACAGATGAATGCGATATCATCAGTACTTGGAAATTGTACCCAAAGATGAACCAAACCCTTAGAGGTACATAAATATTTCCTCAGTATGTTGGGATAATAATTTTTACAACATTTTCTTGATGATGACAACACAAGAAATACCTGGGACTATTTATTGCAAGAGTTTACATTTTCAATATCCTACCAAGCAACTTCAGCGTCATCTCTGGAGACGTGGCAAAGCAGAACCACAGGATCTAATTCCATGCTGTTCTTATGAAGTTCTTCCTGAGAGGGTGGACTGAACTCTACTGGAGGTCCTGAACAACATGAGATTAATGGATGGATTGTTACAGCTGCTGCAACAAAATGTAATTTACTTCTTGAAAAACATTTGCTAGAAAGTAGACAACCTTCAACGTCCACGTTGAATTTGATGACATCCCCTGAAGTTTCACATGTGTAAACTCCAGAGTGAGATGCTTCAGCAGACTGTATCACAATCCTTCTCATCTTCCCGTCTGATTGAATGTTTAGCCCATCGCTCACTTGGAGTTTCTCACCATTTTTAAACCAGGTTACCTTAGCAAAAGGATGGGTGACCTCACAGTAAAGCACAATGGTGTCACCGGTTTCCACTCTCTTACTGCTTTCCAGGTCTGACAGAGGGATGAACTTGAACACAGCAGCTGCAGAGAAATAAACACATGAACTGCAAACCAAAATGATGAATGAATATTACAGCCTTTTACACCTACATTTAACCTTGAGCACCGCTGAATCCCTCACTCCATTGGCGATGAATGTGATTTCTGCTGTGTCATCAGCAGATCCGACTTCATGGATCACCAAAGAGTGCTTTGTTTGGTTTAGCTGCACTGAATATCTTCCACCATGCTGCAGCTGGGAGCTGTTCAGAAACCAGGTTCCAACCATTGATGCGGACAATTCAATAGAGAATTGAGCGTCCTCTCCTTCTATCACCTCACACCCTTGGAGATGTTTATGAATCTTGGGCCCTGGGACTAAAAATGTAACAACAGCAATGTTATGCATTTACCTTTTTTTCTTTTTTACTGAAATATGTTATACTTTTAAGTATGTTACTGACCAAGATGGACTACTTTGGGGAACTCCACATGGCCACTGCGTCCGTACTTATTGATGCAGCACACACGAAAACGGTAGTCGCCTTCACACGGAACGCTGTCACCGGAAACTTCAGCAGAGGTGACAGTCTCTGAGGTGAAGCATTTCTGCCACTCCTGAGAACCAATCTCCTTTCTCTCAAGGACAAACATGGAGCGGGTGGTAGTCTGGCTGTTGGGCGCAGGGTCCCAGGAGAAGAGAGCACTGTTGGGTCGGTCTATGTCCATTTTGACGCCCACAGGACAGATTGGTGGGCTGTGTCTGGTTGCTATAGTACAGAGGAAAAACAGTACATAGTCTAGTGTTATAGTTCTGTATTTTATAGCAGGAACAGCAGTCATTGTTTTATTTTATTATGCATATACATATGCAAAATATGTACCATATTTTGCATATGTACATATTTTGCATACATATAGATATATCGAAATATGTATATGTACATATATATAGACATATGTATTTACATAGGTATTATTACTATTGTACTATTTGAGTACATATGTATGTACATATACATATACATAAATATATGTATTTGAGTGTTTTTTTGGTGTTTAACCCTAAAACATAAAGTGGCGTTGTCAGTCTCAACAGGCAACTGTCTGTGTGTAGCTTGGCCTACACAGAGGGCGAGAAAAAAGTGGTTTCAAGATGTACTTTGGTTTTTCCCTTTGCTGTGGAGCATAGCACTAAATTAATAATACCTATCTTTCCAAGTTTCATTGAATTAGCGAAATAGTGCTATGGTGGCAGCGCGGTTATGAATGACATGTAAAAGAATATAGTCTTTTTGCCCTCCAGCATTGTGCACATGCACAAAATTTCCATAAGTAAACCATAACTGGAGGTGTCTATATTTGTAAATCTGATTAAGTTAGTGTCCCACCAGCTATGAATCTCACCACACGTCACTGATGCATACATAGCACAAATGGCAGAATATTTCTTCATAAAGTAAATATGCAAATTAAGGTTAAGATCTACATTAACTTGATTTTCCCTTGAGTTCTTCATTAGTTTAATACAAAAGCAGGTCTAGCTAATTTTGCATGTGTAGACTGTACCTTTGACTTTGAGTCGTGATGAGCTTTTAGATCTTCCTGCAACAAACGTCACAACCCCCGAATCATGATAGGCCACGTTGACAAAAACCATGATGTGGGTCTTGCCGAAAGCCTTGAGGATGGTCTGGTGTGTCTCGTGTAGCATCAGACCATCTTTGAACCAGTGGACTTCCATTTCATCATTCTCAACCTCGACGCAGAACACTGCGTTCTCACCTTCCAGCACATCCAGTTTGCGAGGTAGTTTACGAACAATTGTGCCTGTATGTTTGAAAATGTTTTGTTGTCCTTTCTTTGCTCATTTTATTCCAAAAGCATATTGTGAATAAGATGATTGACATTGCATGCACACTACCTTTTACTGCTAGCTCGGCAATGCTCTTTGCTCCATCTGGCATCTCACAAAGATAAACCCCATCATCATCCATTCCAACATCGTGGATGGTGAGTCTTCGCCTGGTCCCTTTCTGTTCCATCCCATACTTACTGCTAGGCATCAACCTCTGGTCCTCCAGGTACCAGGTAGCTAGGATCGTCTCATCAGGCACCTCACACTCCAGCACAGCGACATCCCTCTCCTTTGCCTCCACGTCTTTTAATGGCCTTCTAAACCGCACTGCTGGCCCTGAGGAACAAAGGAGGTTGCAGGTAGTTGGTTCTGATTTTAGAATTTACATTATGGCTTCACATACAGTTTGGAAAAGTTGCAAACTGAAAATTATGCTTGATTTTCATCAATACAGATAACTTTAATGTTTTTTTTTGTTTTTTTTACAAAAAACCCATCAAATTATCGATCTTAGCTATAATGTATATCTACTTTATTTGTAAAAGAATTGTCTTTTTTGGTCTTCAGCGTTGTGTGCATGTGTAAAGTTTCCAGATGGTAAGCAGTAACATGCAACTTGTTTCAACCTAAGCACATTGCCACATTTGTATTTTCACACAAAAAAATTGGAGTCAGCAATTCAGGCTTATTAAACATTGGTTATTTGCCAGAAAACTGCAATTGGTGCATTCTTTGTTCAAATTTTTATATTTCCTGTGTAGGAACTAACATTTTCCATTTGCAATCTTATTCTTTCTTAAAAAAAAATGCTGGAAATTTTATTTGCTAAAGTTTCAAATTTTGACTATTCTTGAGCTCCATTTGGGGACCACAAAAAATTACCGAACCAAACTTTGGACTCTCTTGCCTTAGGTGTTCGAGGAATCAAATTGGTTTTGTTTCCTTCAATGTGCTCTTAGTAAGTATTTGTCTGCTAAATTCCCTCTTTGCAGATGTAATGCTAAGTTTTTTTCATGTATCTAATTATTTTATTAAAATAGTTAAAGTTTTAAAAATATCACTGTATCCATGGTGTGTGCTATGTTTCCTCTTTTGACCAACGGGCATGGAGCATGGCTTTGCCATCTTTCCAGCGAATCCAGTTTTAGGTTGTCTACACTTTCTTGGATTGTGTATAGTTTTCTAGATTCAAATAAGATGATGTCTGAAATCCATTGAGATGAGGTAAACAGTACCAACTTCAAATTAAATCAGTGTATTTTTTTTAATCCCTCAAAGTTTTAACAATATGCAACACTGTCCTCCTTTCCCAGAATAAATCCAAAAATACTTTACTTACCTTTCACAGTCAGGTGAACAGCACTCAGGGTGTTTCCCAGAGTGTTTGATGCGGCGCATACATATAACCCTGTATCCTGCATTTTACAGTAGAGAACTTTCAGTGTGTAGTAGCCTTCCCGATCCTCAAATACCAAGTGACGTCTGTCGGGTTCCAAAGGAACCCCGTCTTTCTTCCAGATGATTTCTGGTTTGGGCTTGCCTGTTACAAAGCACCGAAACTTGGCATGCTTTCCCTCTGTCACTACAAACTTTTTGACTTTAGATGGGTTGATGGGCGGCTCCTCAGCAAGCTTTGACAAACTGAACCGCCCGCCTCTTTGCTTGGGTAACCTCTGGCTGCCGACATGACTGTTTGATGACGTTTTACTGTCTTCTCGCTCTGGAATGGGCTCGACAAGAAGGACAGCTCCCGCCAAGGCCTCGCCATAGGAGTTCATGGCCTTGCAGGTGTAGACGCCTTTGTCCGGCATGCGCGTTCTGTAGATCTTGAGCTGAAACCAGCCCCCGTCTTGAATGCTCACACTGAAGTGAGAGTTCTCAAAGATATCGTTGAGCTTCTTCCCGTCTTTCTCCCAAGTCACCTCAGGCAAAGGTGCGCCCCAGATTTTACATGAGAAGGCGGCATCTTCTCCACGATCCACACGCAAGGACAAAGGCTTGATGAGGAATCTTGGTTTATCGTTTGATGTTAAATTACTCTCTTTCTGTTGATCATTTGCTTGATTCCTCCACTTGTAGTCTCCATTCATTTCCTTCTCTTTCTGCACCACGTTGTAGCTATTTAGGGTTTCCCCAAAGTTCCCATTTTCCTTTATGCCATTACTGTTTGATTGTATCGATTCTCCATTATTGTCAAGAAGCTCTCCTTCCACTTTGAGTGAGGCTGCTGCATAGGTTTCTCCTACACTGTTTCTAGCCTTGCAGATGTACTGACCAGCATCTTGTTGGGTAACTCCAGTAATGGTCAACAAGTATGTTTTTCCCTCCTCTGAGATCTTGTACCGCCCCTCAGACAGAATTTTAATGTTTTTACGTTCCCAGATGACATCCGGATGAGGGTCTCCACCAATTTGGCACCTTAGGGTTGCATCTGCCCCAAACTGTGCCACAACAGGGCGAGGATAGCCCAAAACACGAGGTGCACCTCCAAGAATATCCATGATAATGTCAACTGTTACGAAAGAGGTCTTTTCTAGTTTTTGTCCAAAAATTATATCCTTATCTTCTGTGAGAAGCTATTGGGTAAACAAAACATACATTTTAGTAGAAAATCTGCTTTTGTGAATGGTGCATAATTAAGGTTTTGTCACAAATCTAGGGAATGCCGTTTAGAAATGCACTTCACAAAAAATAAGACACCCATAGCAGTTCACAAAAGGCTGAGTGTAGCTAATGAAACTAGCTGTCTATGAGTTGCATCACTTTTTAATGGATTAGATTTTGAGTAAACGCAGTCGCCCCTTGGTTCTCCCACAGTTGGTGCTGTAGCTCATTGACGGTGGGTGTATTTATACAGTACTCCAAAATAAGAAGCATGAGACCATGTGTCATGGTAGAAAAAATAAAAAAACTGTGGGGATCACACCTGCAGTGACTAACAAGAACACAGCTGACTCATTGGTGTACTGATCATTAAAAACAACTGGATGGGCTGGGTTATTCATGTCTCTGTTTTCTAAGTTGTTAGGTGGTTTCTGTGTTGACTGCAAGGTTATAACTCAACAGTATCATTCTTTCCTAATGAAAATATCTGTACATCTTTTCACAATTTTTGTTTCATTGAAATAGCATCAGACAAAAAAATTAACATTTAATGTCAGTATATTTATTTAGTGTTTTTTTTTAAATCACACAAACAAATAATAGCTGAATTAAAGATAAACATAAAATGTATGTAATTAATTTTTAAAATGTTTGTTACTTTTTAAAATTAATCGGAGGAACTTTTTTGTAATGCATGAATTTCTGTTTCACTGAGGAATAAACTCAAGCCCTCTTCAAAATAGGAAAGACAAAAAAATATGTTCATTTTCTGGATGATATTTGTCAAATTCTGCCATGTGCAGAGATGCTTTTACTGGAGACAGGCAAGTTTTGGATGTTCTTACCTGTCTCCAGCAGCTGAGAGGTGTTAAATATGACAATTTATATAACAATCAGTTACTCAGCCCTGTCCTGACTAGTTGCTTTACCTGGAGTTTAACTTTGATGCATTGGGATAAGAAGAGCTTCTCATCTCATTGAGCTTCTTAGTTCATTACCCAGACCTGAAAAGGTTCTTGACTATAAAGGCAGATTGTGACTTGACGACTTGTTGAACATTCCTATGTTAGTGTGAAGCATTGTTGAAGCTTGTGAAAAGATAATTATTTCCTAATGTAGAACTTAATTTTAGAAATGTGTTCAAATTAAAGGATGGATTTCAAAGCTGTTCTGTTCAAAGTTATACTGATCCAATAAGATCATTTTATTGGATATGAACTAAGGTTTCTGAGACCTTATACATATCTTTATTCTTTATTTGGACATTTTGTGTTGTCTTGAGGTTTTTCTTGTGTCTGTAAGGCAAACGAAATTTAGTTCATTCTTGAATAGTGATCGAAAGCCGCCCAAAATTGCTCAGATTCCTGCAAATTGCTCCAAGGATGCCTTTTGGACACTCCTGCACTGAAGCACCCGTCGGCTGTGCTTTAGTGGATTTTTTGTGACTGAAACACATGCAAAGATTACTGCTAGTAATATGATATTTGTTACCTTCTTATTGGCAGACCAGAGTTCAACTGTTTTGAACCAAAAGAATATCCAAAACATACCTGTCTCCAGTAGCTGCTTTCTGCTTGTTTGCCTCCTGTGGAAAGCTTTTGCTTCTTGTCTTTGGTCCTCACTCAGCACACCTTCAAGTCACTTTAGCTTCTACATAAGGGACAAAAATAAACCCTCCATTCACATTTGTTGGGTCAAAGTCATAGTTGTTATTTCCTGCTTGCTTCCGTCTTTGTTGGGATAAGGTTGGTGGTGGCATAAATTGAAATAAGCCTCTTTTTATGTCTATGTTGTGTACGCCTCAGCTCTGATTCAATCATTCTCCAACAGCTAAAGTGACAGAGAGAGGGCCAGAATGGAGAGGGTCATTAAATGCTTTTGCAGCTGCTGCCACTTGCAAGCCCCCCTCCTAAAAATACCAACAGCTTTCATGACGCAGGGTCAGATAAAGTTAGACTCTCCATTCAGAGACAACAGCCCACTAAAGATAAAGTCCTGCATTGAATCACTCAGTTCAAAAGATATCCTAAACATCGGAAGAGAAAGGACACCCCGCCTGCTGGACTTCCTTGTGACAATAATCATAGAAACATAGTCATTCAAAATCAATGAAGACGTTATTTTAAATACTGCTATGTTTTAGGGTCTAAATGATCAAGTTTTAGAAAGTAATTGCTGTTTTCCATGACCTTGTGAATAATGAGACCAAATACATGAGTATATATATTTAAATATATATGTATGTAAAAAATTGTAATGTTCTTAGTCCTGTAGTTAGTAAAACTTCTGTTGCCTTGTTTTTGCACTGGACCTGTGTTTGATGTGTCGTATACTGTACCCCTTTCTGCTTTGAGATGATCTATCTCTTAATTTACATTTTATGTAAAGATGACAGCAATACAACAATGAATATCTCGAAGTAAGCATTGTGCTGCTGGTCCTTTTTTCTTTTATACTTTGCACCAGAAGCAGAACAAATGTTCTTCTGATACGGTTAGAATCAGATCACAATTTCAGCTAAAACTCAAAACAAAACACACCAGAGTTCTCTGGCATCGGTTTCTGCTGTCTGACGGCCACAGTTTCCACGGTTGCTGGAGGTTTTTGTTGTTCTCAAGTTGTCCCAAGGGTCACTGACAAAGACACGCATTTATGCACACATACTTAAGATCAATTTCTATCAGTTGTGTCCCACTAGCCTGGAAAAAAACAGCTCCTTGATTTACGCTTTGCTTCACACATGTGGTCTAGACCCTCGACTATTGAGAAATGATTGTCTAATGAACTTCACGTTCCAAAGAATTAGATTACGATACCCAATTGCTGGTGTTTGACCGTGATGTATAAAATGTGCCAGGTAGATCATGAAGGAATGAAGCTTACCGGAAAATGCAAACCATCCCAAAATAGAATAGAAATGCCAAGGCAAATGGCATCTTTACCAGCAATAAAATGTCTTAAACATTCTTCTTGGCCCGACTTTAATTTCTCAATGATTAGAGAAGTGGCCAACACAGACTGAAAGACTTTGTTCACTGCGGAGTCGGGGAACGAAGCTACAAGCAGGTTATAACCCTTCAGGAGCCCAGAAAATTGATATTCTGTTCACCGATTGTCCCGGTTTAAATCCTAATGGGGAGAAACAGAGGTCAATGGGAGAAATCTCAGAGACAGCAACTGAAGGGAGATGAGAATCAAGCTGAACTGCATGGAAAGGCATTTGACCAGCTAGTCTTCCACATCGGGTTGATGGGGTAACAGGTCCAGAAGGGAACCGCAGACATCTCTCCTCGGCCAGTTTAAACACATAGACCATCTTCATCAGTTCATTTTAAATCCTGCATCGTATTCAAAAACAATCTAATTATTATTAATAATAATGTCACCAAAAGCTGCTAATGCTGCTCATCTGATGAAGACATAAGAGAGAAGCTACTATTCTTTTAAAAACAGATATAAACGTTTGTTTACCAGTTGGTTTATTGGTTAAAATACAAGAAAAGTGAAAAACCAACAAACTCATAATCAGTTTACAGGAAAGCATAGAAATGGACTCATTTGTCTCCTTTCCAGCTACCAGCAATGTTGGCTGCTGATGCTGTGCTGCTGTTGGTGTCAAACTCTCAGTTACACAGAAAAAGTTGGAAGACATTACATTCTGTCTATTGTTTATGTTTTCGCACCATTTCTTTGGGATCATTCTTTATTCTATTTTTATGCTAACGTGTAAAATTATTAAACCAAAATTATTTCTTTGTAGCTCTTCTCCAAACAAGCAAAATTTCTTGTCACATTTTCCAACAACAGCAGCAAATGTTTCTAAGTTCAATTTCAGTTTACTTTTAAGATATTTTAAGTCAAGTATGATTCAAAATTTTAAACTTGATAAAATGATGAAAAATCCTCCTTAAATTAATGGTTTAAATATATCATTGTCATTCTAAACTTAATATTTAACTCTTAAAATCTCATGGCGCCTCAAATAATGTTTTGTAATCAGGTTGCTGTGTACTGCAGATTTCTGCCCAGGTCCCCCTTGAAAATGAGATCTGGATCTCAATTGGGTTTACCTGGTTAAATAAAGGAAATAAAAAAATAACAAAAAAATATATGATTAAGTGATGCAGTTGCAAAGGGTTAATAGTTTGAATCATTCAGAACTGATCTGACCTTTTCTATAGCAATGATCAGAAGCAAGACATTCCCCCAGAACTACAGACTCATTGTAGCTATTACCTAGCTACATTTAGAACCTCACATGTTCTAAATGCTTGCATCTCAAAACACAACTTTAAATACAAGCAGTTCTTTGAGGAGTATCAGTGCATTTTCCAACAATTTTAAGGATGGTAAAAATTACAGCCTCATTGTTTTTTCGCTCACTTTCAGAGCCGGGTATTTGATTACTACAGGAGTGAGGAAAGTTTTTAATAAACTTCTCCCTTCTATTTCATTTGACATTAGTAGTTTCAAGGACGAGACAGAGTACGATGAAATTGATTGGTACCTTTTCTGTCCTTCCCCAGCAGGGGAAGTTAGCTGTGTGGACACCAGCACTGTTAAAATCTCTTGGAGAGACCACTGCAAAAGTGAAAAATGTCTCCAATGTTCCCCCCAAAAAAGATTTGGCATCTTGGGGACGTTATTATTATAATGAGGCTGGCTATTGTGTAAGTCTTCACACGGATCCATCTGATATGAGTCTTCAGTCAGATTTGTCTGAAGACTCATTTCTAACGGATCTGTCTGAAGACTTTACTCTGGGAGAGTCCAATGTTGAAAAAAATGATTCCTCGGGTCTAAAGGTAACTACTGAGTCTTCTGCGGCAATTAAAGTGGCATCAGATGATGGACCAGTTTTACATCGCACTAAAAATTTTTGCTGTCCACTTTGTTGAACTTCTTGAGAAGAGAGGTCCAGACTCAGGGGTTGGACATACTTCCACTTTGGACTTGTCCATGATCAGAGGCGCCAGGCAAGAGTGGACATACTTTGTTGTCCCCTGTCTTGGCGCCTGTATGTTGGGGTTTACCCTGGTAAACAAGAGGGTAGCCTCCCTCCCCTATGGGTGGGGGGTTGGGTCCTGACTGTTTGTGCAACAGTTCAGATTACTGTTGAGACGCTTTACCAAGGTTGAGAAACAGTTACATGTTGTTAGACAAAGGACCCAATGTAAAGAGTTACATTTTTGATTCTGTTAGATGCTAAGGCGCATTCCTCCGAAAAAACAGAAACAGAAATCACCAGAAATCTCTAGAGACATGGTGTGATTTCAGGGAGTGTCTTCAGTCCATATAATCAGTTAACCTCCTCCTTCTGCTCAGACGCTGCACAGACCTTTTTAGAAACTCTTCTCGAATGTAATGGTAAAAGCACCTCATTTCAGCTTTTAAGAAAAGTCTGAATGTTTTTGAGTTTGCATGTTCTCCCTGTACATGCATAGGTTTTCTCCGAGTGCTCCGGTTTCCTCCCACAGTTGTCCCTAGGTGTGCGTGTGCGTGTGCGTGTGCGTGTGCGTGTGTGTGTGTGTGTGTGTGTCCCATTTTGTTACTATGTTGGAGCTTCTTTCTGTGTCCCATGCAAACCGTATGTTTGCTGTTCTGTGTCCTGGTTTGGTACCATTGTCTTGCCCAGCTGTTTGTCAGTAGTCACAGTCTCTTTGCTCTCAACAGGAAGGCAGCAGAGCGCATGTGTCTTAATCACTTCTGACTTTAATTTTATTTCTTTCCTACCTCAACAGATAAAACGGTTTTGGGAAGAATATAGGTATTTTCTGAAAGACCTCTGTCTTGTTCTGCAGTCATTTTAAATTGATATGAAACCATCCATTTCCATCCATTTTCTTGCACCCTTGTCCCTTAGTGGGGTCGGGAGTTGCTGGTGCCTATCTCCAGCTGACGTTCCGGGCGGTAGGCGGGGTCACCCTGGACAGGTCGCCAGTCTGTCGCAGGGCAACACAGAGACACACAGGACAA
>CAEGAF010108202.1:0-14301 GCA_903067075.1 Micropoecilia bifurca | reverse complement strand
AAAACAAGTTTTTGTCTAAATTAAGGTGAATTCATGGTTCCTTTTTCCACATAATGTAACAGTAGTGTTTATGATAAAAAATAAATAAATAAATAATAATTATGTGATCGGTATCGGGAATCGGAATCGGCGATACTGATCCCTCAGGGGTGATCAGTATCGGGATCGGCAGGAAAAAACCTGATCGGCACATCCCTACTACTTATACAACATGCAGAGACGTAGAGAAACTCTAGTACATAGAAAAGCTTCATCTCAGTAAACTTGATCATCCCCCAAAAGTGAATTTATTTATTTAATTCTAAATCAAAAAGTGGTAATCTTATTTTTTTTAAAAAAGGCCATTGAATGAATGACATATTACAGACTTTATTTATTTTGATGCTTATGGCTTACATGTAATAAAATTCCCAAATTAATTTTCTCATTAACTTTAGATACATAGATATTATTGCCTACCAGATATTATTACTTGCTTTCACATGTTCACACTGCTTTTTACATTATAGATTCAAGATGAGCTTTACAGTTTGCAAGGGAGCTTGACATTATGTGCCTTTATTTTCATAAAACGAAACTGGACTATATTTGAGTGTTTTACTAGCTGATTAACAAATGTACATGGATAAAACTAGTTACAATATGCATCATCTGCACATACAAATTTAAAATAGCAGGATCCTCTACTGTCAGTTTCCGTGCAATTACAATGGAAGTGGCTGTGATTAATAGAAAAGAGTTGAGGAGAACAGAATTTGGACTGCAAGCAAACTGTTGCTGGGTTCATTTCAAATATAGAGGAAGACAAGTCTGAGCTGACATGCTATCGTAAAGTGAGACAAGGAGATGAATCGTAGCTACACTGTAAAAACATCCAAACAGGCAACAGAGAAACTCAAAGCATGTCTTTGTTTCTTATAATTTCCCTGTTTTGTTTTTTTTATCCCAAAAGAAAACAGTTCAAAAAGAAAAATAAAATAATAACAAATGACATGGCAATAATAAATCTTTGCCCACCTCGTCTAGCACTCCATCAGCCTCTTCTTCAGTCTTCCCTGGAAATCTGATCCGCATGGCGGTGAGCGCTGAGAGGGTCTGACGCACCATGTCGGCCTCCGGCTCCTTAGGCTTCAGGCTTATCAAAGGTTCACCCTAAAAACATGTACATGCCAACTTAGAACAAAACTATAGACACGCAGCATTAGTGGCATGATGCTTCATTTGAATCCTTCTTTTACCAGGGGAGTGAATTAATAATAAAACAGCCAACTGCAATAAACATTTTAAAACTACAATTGGATGCACAAATTTTTGATTTTTTTTTTGTGGATTTTCTCTAACCCATACAAGATCAAAATTATGCATACAGGCTTAGATATACATCCCCTACCAATATTAGGTTTTTTTTGTCATTTAGGAAGGTTAAGAAAAAAAACTACACACTTTTTTAGTCGCAATACCAAATAAGCTTCTGGTTAAATTCTGGCTGGATTTTTTTTATCATTTTCTTTCCTGAGGAACTAATCCAAAATCTGCCTAAGTTATGTAGTGGACAAATTCAAACATTAAAATTATGAAATGTACAAACATTAAGAGTACTTGGGTGCTTCCATCTTGAAGTGCAGCTCCCCTTTATGTTAAGGCAAAATTACATGCAATGGTGAGCTCACCGCATAAAATGTAGAAAAAATAATAACATGCATGTAAGTGAGTTGGGACCTTTTTACACATAAAGCAAAACTTTTTTTTCAGTTTTGAAAATTAGAGAAGTGGGATCCTTATTGAATTCACCAATTAAAGTGCAGGTGTATATACAGCTTTGGAGAAAAAGGAGACCACTGCACCGAATCTCATTATAAACCTCATGGTTATTCCACCAAATATTGATTTCTGAACTTTTCCTGAGTTAAAACGTTAGTATTTCTGTATCTGAATGAATATTAACTTGTTTTCTTTGCATTATATAAGGTCTGAAAGCACTGCATCTTGTTTGGTATTTTGACCATTTCTCATTTTCTGCAAATAAATACAAAATTTCTGCTTGCAATTTTGGAGACATGTTGTCAGTAGTTCCTAGAATAAAAGAATAATTTTAATCAATCATATGCCTATTAAAAGTAAAATCAGAGAAACTGATCATTTTAAGTGGTCTCTTAAATTTTTCCAGAGCCATATATGTGTGTGACTATATCTAAATTTGAGCTTATGTGAATTAGTCTACATTAAATTAAAATTGCTGCAATGAAATATTATTTTCAAAAATGTATTCCCTTTTCTTTCTACCTAGAAAAAACACTAAAAATAAATAAGTTAAATGCATCTTTAAAAGTCATTCCTGACTATGTAAACTCTGCCTGGTTTCACTTTTTTCAACAGTACTAAGAGAAGACAAGCTGTGAAAGAGGAAGGTAAACTGAGAAGGAAGGCAGAAAGCAACAGATGGGCACATTTGAAGGTCATTATCATGGGCTGCAGTAACCTGATATATCTGTTTTTAAAAAAATCAACAGTACTATTATAGTCAAATGAAAAACAGCAAAAAATTAAGGTTTACATGTTGAACTAACAACTTAAAAATTATCTATGCATAAGCATATTTCATATTTTAACACATCAAAGGTTTCTGCTTAGGTATGTTGAGTATCCTACCAAATTAGAGTGGATAGTCCCCAGGCTGCTGCTGTGAGGCACACGGTGGGCGGAGACACTGCGGCTCAGCGAATGAGAGGGAATCGCGGCGGAGCTCAGCGTAGCAGAGCTCGGACGCGTTACCATCGGAGGCGTTACCATCGGAATCATCGAAGATGGCCTGGTGGAAAATGGTCGCATCTCATTGGGTGACGGGAGGGAGGAAATGGACCGAGGGCAAGAGATAGAACGTCTGATTGGACCAGAAAGGATCGGAGACACAGAGGGAGTAGTGCCTGGTTTGGGGGACTTGATTGGAGGTTTCCAGAACATGCGGCCTGTAAAGACACAGGAGACATTGAAAAGAAAGTGTGTGAGATTGAGAAAACAGCTTTGCGCTCCTCAGATTTCACAATGTCTTTGTCAGTCTTTCAAACTCTCCTGCTTGCTTTGCATCATTTGGCGCCTACATCATGAGATGAAGTGCGACACACTGACCCAGCGGTTCAGCTTTTGTGTTATTAGCACGTCTGCCTTGTGTTGTCAATGCCAGAAGTTTTGCCGAAATCTGGTTCTTGTCAAGTCTGAGGGTAGATTAAGGAGCAGCTCCATCTCAGACACACACATGCACACCCCCACACACACAAGTAAGCTCGTAGAAAATTACACAGAAAACCGTCAGACTCAGTCTATAAACCTGGATACTGTTCCAGCTTGTCTATCAGCCAATGTATTAGTGAGAGTCCGCCGTAAAGCAAGCTTACAAGTATGTGTGTTTGCGACTGCCGAATCTTCCAAGGTTTGGTCAGTGCCAACTGTGAGCATTATGGAGCTTAGTTGTAGCAGTCCTTTGGTGGCTTGGTATGGAGAAGGACTTGGCAAGGTTGCTGTCTCTCTGCATACACCCACCCACACACACGCACGCAAGCACACATGCATACGCTTCCACAAATAAACGTTACTCTTTTCCATGATTTAGCCCCTTATTTTGTGACAAATTGAATAGTTTAATGCAAGACTCCTCTCCTTGGGCGCTATAACTCAGCCCACAATGCAACCAGAGAATTTCTGAGCCAAGGTCAGTGCATTGACTTCTGTGAAAAGTGTTCTCTTTTCTCACTTCTAAGAGCAAAAAAGTGATTCAGTACATGTGACTGTTGTGAATTGGAGGAAATGTATGAGGCTTATCACTCTTGCTATAAAATTGTATAATTCTATATAAAGCCTCAAGGTATTTTCAAGGTGTTTTACAAAAAGGTCTCTGCTTTTACTTCCATCAAATTTCTCCTGTTTATTTCTATGCCTAACTTCACCCACTCCTGTTCTCAAGTGAGTGCTGTGGCCCTTTTCTCTTGATGATTGTACTCCTAAAAAATTGTTTTACCAACAAACATGGGCAAAACTAGCCATATTGCCGAACTCACAAATTAGGATTGTTCAGCAGCAGTCAGGGAAGGAACATACATCATTTATTTCATCAGGTAAGCATAACAACAAAGGCCCTAATACCACCTTCTGAGAAGATCATACTTTAATTCTGACCTTATTTGGATACGGACATAAAAGAATTTGTTAAGTGATGCTTACACACACTTAAAATAAGTTAAAGAACTAATCAGTCTAACCATAGAACCTGGTAACACTTGGTATTTTAACTTGTTCTACAAGTCAAAATACCAAAACCCCCTGTTAAAAAAAATAAAACCTGCATTAATCTGATTGTATAAACCTGCCTTCGATTTAAATTTACTAAAACATAGTTTGTTCAAATTTTGGCACTCACTCTTTTCAAGGTTTCCCCCAGAAAACTTGCTAAGCCTGGTGACTGGGCCCTATGGCAAATATTCATTCAGCGGCCAGCCATCTTTTTGAGTTAAAAAATGTTTAAAGTTGACAGGAAATTTGAAAATATCACTTGATAATTATGGGTTATTAAAAGATTGAAAGATTAATACCCAAACACCAACTGTAAAGTCTTTAAAAAAATGTAAGCCTTTTAAAAAGACTTAAAAAAAATAAGCAATGCATAGCCTAGTGGCCCACCAGGTTTATAATACACTGGGGGAAACCCTGCTTTTTGTACACATTTAATAATTAAAGTAAATCGAATTAAGCTGAAGGAAAGGCTAACTATCTAAATTAGATTTCCTTCACTTTGTATCAATTGCATCCATTAAAATTCAGTTTTCAGTTGCATGTTGATGCAGTTGCCTTGGAGTAACAAGGTTCTGAATTCAAATCACAGCCCAGCCAGGGTGTTTCTACATGGAGTATGCATGTTCTCTGAATACATTCATAGTTTCACTCCAAGTACATGCTAGGTTGATTGGCCTCTCAAAAAGGGTGAGTGAATGAGTGTTTGCATGCATGGACGTTTGTTCTGTGTCATTGTGTCGTCCTATGGTGAACTGGTGACCTGTCCAGGATATACCCACACCTAGGAATTGGCTACAGTCTCCTGAAGTACCACAAGGAATAAGTGGACATAGAGAAGAGCTGAATGAAGGTACGTTGTAGTTTACAAATAGCTTATAGAGAAAATCAAAAGTATCTTATTGAACAATAGAAGAATAGAGAAAAGTCAACAGCATTATGTGGGAATTTTGGCAAAGAGAAACTGCTCATTAGTCACTGGAGTCACTGGATGGGACAACAGTCAAATTAGAAAACCAAAAGGATGCTTCACATTTGCTAAAAAGACAATATGATAACTGATCAAGGAGGCTGCTAAGAGAACAGAGGCAATACTGAATGAGCAGCAATGTTTTCATATGTAAAAACCGGTTGTGTTACAAATGGACAGAGAACCATCATTTTTATTCACCTTATATCTGACCTATGACGCAGGCTTACAAGGTTACCGCTTTTTCTTCTAAAGGTAACATTCAAAGTCTATTCTGGTCTCCTTGTACTCAGTATCAACAAAATAATACTATCAAACTCAGATGGAATTAGTTTTTCAGTCAAAGTTGGGAGAAACCGTGAAGTGTTTCAGATACCAGTCAGTTTTGACCCAAATCTTTAGGTGTCTGAAAAATCTTTCTTAAAAAGTTAGACACGATAGAAGTCTGTTCCACAGAGGGGAAATCTAAGACATGAACTTTGTGGGTTTCTGCCAATCAATCAAGGAAAAGTCATAAGGTTATTTCCAAACAGTTTGGAGTCCATCCATCTGATGTAATAATATACTCACTGGGATAAAATATCAGAGAGAAATCCTCCAAAATAATCAGTAACTACACCTGAACTCTCCCAACTCATCATACGGGCTTTGATGGTAAAATTCATGATGGTATAATTAAAAAAGAACAGTTGAGTTTGGCATGTATTTTAGTGATAGAATAGATATGGAGTCACATCTATAGTACTGTAATATATCAGTACATTTATTGCTACGTAGAAAGTAAGAAATAGCCCAAGTGTATGACACAAAGCTGTATATGAATGTATCTGAATAAATGAGAAAGCACATTCATTTTAAAGTACCGGTAAGTGATGTGCAAATTTGAATTTCTGTCAATCCATAAAACCTCGCCTTAAGCCTTGTGTACACCATACTAGTACCATATTTGACTCATTAGTTTCTTCAAAACATTCTCAATATTTTCTGTCACAGACTTAAAAAAGTGTCAGAAACATTCATCCAAATTTTTTTTTACCGCATTGAGGTGATTCATTCAGCTGTTATCGTATGATTAGCCAGAATGCTATCAACTGTACAGCTGTACTTATTAAAATGGCAAATGAGTGTATACTGGCAGAGTTAGTAATTTCCATTTAATAAATTGTTGTTGCCTTGAAAGACTTAATTTTTTAAAAGCGTGAAGGGAAGTATTTTGTCTTCATCACTCTTAAAAAGTGTTTCATAGGAGTAAACAGAAAATAAGAAATAGTTTGCAAAAGTGTTTCGATTATCCAGCAGAGTGCTTTGACAATCTTGTTTCAGAAACTTTTATTTCTTCATTCTACCTGTTAAGCATTTGTAGGCTAGGTCATTTATTGGCTTATGAGAACTGCTTCACTGAGGTGAAGATATCTGCAGTGAGGTCATATTTTTAACAGAGTTAGAGACATTTTAAAAGTTGTACAATGTAAAGTTAGTCCAATTGTAAAGTCTGTAACCTATCAAGTCATCTTTTTTTCACCTTCAACATGACTAGTAATCAGGCCAGAACGTAAACAGTCTGACTATACACGGTCTGCTTTTCTGTAGAAATATTGGCTCACTTATTTCCACCATTTGTACCTGAAAAACTGATTTTTAACTTAATTAGCCCAGTCTAATTAATAACTTTGATTTGTATTTTCAAATGAATATCAACACTGAATTTTTCAGTTTGGACAAAAACAGTGAACATTATTTTTTAATAATATTCATTTACCTGCATAAAGCTTTAGTTCAATAATCCAGAGTTTTGATTAGCCTCAACAAATTTTTAATTGCCTCATCTGCCAATATTTCTTTCATGTTTCTCTAGCCTCTATTGTTCATGGTAACTGCTATCTCTTTTTTCTGTTGGCAAAAACAGACAAAAACACAAGAACCTTGCAATCAGATGTCACACTCTGCCTTTCTAATGAGGCGGTCCCAGACCCTTTGCCCTACCTGAGCGCTCAGCCACGTTTTTCTCCTTGCTTTCACTGAGGTCATAGGAGACCTTCTTCTCGCCTCTCTTTTCTTTAATTCCCACTTCTTCTGTTTTTCTTGTCTCCTCTTCCTCATCTTCATTGGATGACGAGGATGAATTATCTTCGCTGCTGTCACTGGAGTAGTCAGCCAGGTAGTCTAGTCGTTGGCCTCTTGGCGTCTGGCTGCATTCTGGCATGGCGGTCAAGGGCTGGCAGCAACAAAGAAACAGATGCTCAGCACATACTCTACACAGCAGAATATAAAAAAGAACATGCATTGCACAGCCGAAGTCATTAATCTTGACATATAAGTTACCAGACATACCATTACATCATCAACTTTCAAGCGACAACAATTCAAATGTTTCACATTATTTCCCATGAAACCTGAAAGTATTTATACAGGTGACAGCCTAACACAAAGTAGTGCATATCTCTTAAGTTAAAGGGAAAATGTAAAAGAGAGCAAAGAAAATCCATAGTTTAGGACAGTTGGAGCAATCTGCCTGTAAGACAACTATAGGTTGTTTACTTTAATAGCATGGCCTTAAAGATTCAAGAAAAAAGGACTTAATTATTTTAGTCCTCCTTCCATAATGACAGTTGTGAAAACTTTTAGGTTAAGGATATAACCTCTGTTCTCTGAGATATGAGTGAGGTATCTCACTGTGGGTGATGCTCCACTATTGTCTGTCCACCAGAAGCTCTATTACATTATGCCAGTCCTGACGTCAACTCCGAGGAAGAGGGACTTCCGCCCAGTATAAATGCCCAACATTATGCAGGAGATTTTCGGTCTTGTACGCACAATTCTTCCTTGCTCCAGGTGATCTGGTGAGATACCTCACTCATATTTCAGTGAACTATGGTATAATAGGGATAGACTGAAGATCACCAGTAAGAATCTCATTTGGAACAAAAAGGAGCTGATGTCACTCCTTATATAAGGTCTTACTTGTTAAGTGAATTAATTTTAAAATCCTGAGTTTAACTTGCAGGACCTTGCATGATGAAGCTCCTGTCATATGGATTAAAGCCATAAGGTGAACAAACTTATCTGCTAAGTAAATATGGTAGTCTGAACCCTTCAAGATGGAGTTCAACTTGGACTCATAAGGATGCAATAGTGGAAGGTTTTGCCTGTGTTAGAATATTTTACTCATAGAATCAGTGCAACCACTAACAACTGAAATGTTCTAGCTTGAACAAAAACTATCTACATAAGAGAGCAATGTTAAGGCAGAAGCTTATTATTCATTCTTCAGCAGTTGTTGTTTTCCTTCAATTCTTCAAATAAATGGATAAAAGGTTGAGTACATGAGCGCTTTTGATAACATGGAGAGTTTTCTTTACAAACTATGAACTTAGAGACAAAAAGGTGAAATTATTTGTCTGTGTATTGAAATGTAAAGCATGAGCTAATAAACAGAAGTTTTAACGTTAATTATATATCTCCCAATTTGAAAGAGGGACACAATGAGGACATTGATAAAGCTTTTCTTCATCTGTTATTCAGTGTTGGGGTCTGGCATTGCTGTAAGGCCACCCAAATTAATAAGCAGGAAGTGATCATGGGTCTGAAAGAGTCACCGCTGGGTAGTCGTGTGGGTGAGTGATGAAGGGGGCTAGAGACAGAGAGAGATTAAATACATGAGAAGAGAATAACAAGGGAAGATTGGGACATCAGATTGATGAGGTGAGATATAAAGAGGGGCAAGGTGAAGCTCAGCAGTGGCAGCAGAAAGGAACGAATAGAAGCACAGAGGAGGGACTGAATATGCAAAGAGAGGTGGAAATGAACTCAGAAAGGACATTTTGGATAGGGAGAGGAGATGAAAAGCATGCATGAACAGACAGTCCCTCATCAGTGAAGAGAGAGACAAAAATGAGAGATCAGACACTAAAAATGAGATGAAATCTTGGTGAGAATAGCAATCATTCTGAACAAGGAATCAAGCAGTAGGGTAGGGAAAGAGAGTATCAACCACAAGCGTAAGAAGAGTAGATCAAAATTAGGATTTGGAGACAAAAAGCAATTAAAAAGGCTTATAAAGCTCCTTGCCATCCTTTTTTCTCAACTTCCTGTCCCGTCTGCCTTAACATTTCCTACGCTGACAGAAACATCAGTGCCATGTCTTTCCTTCAAAATCCTGTCTAACTCCACTCATCGCGCTTTCACATTCTGCTTGGTTCAGCTCCACCAGATGGCTTGTAAGCAACTCACCCTCGAGAGGGAATCTATCCGTCACAGCACTTTACTTCCCCCTGTTACCGATGTCTCTCTCCATACGTTCTGCAACATCGAAGCTGACGGGCCCGAAATTAATTTGGACAACAGTGATTGTGTCTGAACAAGTTCTCATTCTGGCTTGGGCCTCACAAACGTAACGGCTGAACTTCAACGTCTGGTCCCTAACACACTCCTCAAGTGTTCCAGTCAATTTAGCCCTCGAATGAGGGATGATGTACACGCACCCAAAAGAGAGAGGGATGCAGAGGTGAACGGAGGAGAGTGGAGCAAGTTGATGGAGGGAGTAATGTGCTGTCGCGGGAAATTGAAGGGGCTTACAGGTGGATGTGACACAGAGGAAAAAGAAGAGAATGATAGACAGAGAGAAGGATAGCAAGGGGGTGCAAGTGGGGGAGCGTAGGTGAAACAGGCTGACAGCTGTCCCCTTAGGGAGTTGGGTCCCTTCTTTGGGCCTCTTTCTGATTCCTTTCTTTCTTTCTTTCCAAAGCTGCTAGACAGCCACAACCCCCATTCCCCCCAATCCTCACCACCACCTTTATTTTTCTGAATCACGTCCGATGTGCTTTCTCAGAGTGTTAGCTCCAGGCATCTGACTACCTCCATCCCTTTCTCTCTGGCACTCGTCTTTTTTGAAGGTCCCATGAGGCATCTGGACCCTATGCACTCTGTGCTCAGTGTCTCCCAACGTCTCTCCCTTTCACCCACCTTTGGGCCTCGTGGCCTGGAGGATTTGCCCGACAGCTTCTCGTCATCCAGCTCACATCGTTCCAGGAGATCCAGTATATCTTCTTCCTGAACATTAATACATACAGGCAACTCAGTTTAGATCAGTTAAACACATAAAAAAAAATCATTAGTCTGAATAGTTTAATCTTTTGGATACACTTATGGAGCAATAATTATGATTTGATATGTCTCTGGATTGTCAAATTCTTCAATTAATGTAAAAAGTAAAGAAAAACCTAAACGTCACACTTTTGTACATGTGCCTTGTCTGAGGAGATTGGAAAAGATACACTGGCCTGAGATCCTTTGCTGAGCTGAGCTCATTGAGAGAGAATTAGTAAAAAGAGGAGCTTCATGGCCTTCGCCAGAATGCACAAGCCTAGTCCAGTTGGCAGCTGTTGAAATGCAGGCAAAGATTATTAATGTTGTTTAAAGCAGGGAAATAACAGGCTTCCACTTGCTGCTCAAATCCAATGTGATTGTCAGCTGGCTGCTGGCTCACTGGATTCATTCTGGTAGAATTAATACTTGTGAGTGTGTGAATGCTTGGATGGTGGGACATGCCATTCTGGACACAGATGGCTTAAATGTCATATGTTTCATATGTGGATTGACTTTCAATCTGTCTGTGACTTACAATGTGTCTATATGTTTGGACTGAATTGACTTTTTCTGTAGAGTGCCTAGAGAAAATGTTTGTTGCGAACTGGCATTACATAAAAAAAATACCGAGTTAAATAAACTGAATTAATTAAAGAAAGTCTGAATAGAATTGGAGATCAACCAGAGTTGATTCATTTTGGAAACATGCTTTACTTTTTTTTAATGGTATGATACATATTTTTGTTGTTGTTCTGCAGGCCATTTTTATTGGCACTCCTGGTAAAATGTGCAAGAGGCCTTACATATGTGTAAAGTAGTATAATCATGAATTATAAATAATAAAAAAATTTGAATGCAGTTAACAAGCAATAAAATCCAACACAATCACTGGTAGCACACACTTTGATAGCCCTCCTGACAAAACAACTTTTTGCCACTAAGCTATTATTAGTCGTCTCCTAGCTTTCCACGGTTAGAGTATAAAAACAGAGTGATCTGTGACCAAGAAAGTCTTGAGTCCTCCTCCTTTATTTAGCCTTATTTGACTAATACACATCACCAGTTAAAGCTCCAGAAGAATTTAGCGAACCACATATTTGTATTTTTAATAGTAAAAAAGAGAGATTTTGTGGTAGTGGTGTTCCTAAATAACTGGTTGGCATGTAGATAGTGTCTTAAGGTTGCTATTGAACATTAGTAAACTCAGGTTCTAATGTAATTTGGAGCATTTTTTTAACCCGTCTACTTCTTCTTACTGTGAACCAAACAGGTTATGTTTGGTTCCTCCCAATTGTCTGGTAACTAAAATAACTGACCCTTATGTCACATTATAGTAATACCAGAGAAACAGAAAACCATAGACTACATGCCAGTGATTCTACTTAACTGATCACCCTAAAAAAATTGAAGAGAAATTGAACAACAAAAGCTTTCTATACACTTTGTCTAGAGCTACGTTTTTCAACCATGGTTTTTAAAACCATGTTTTAGATGTTTCCCTGCTCCAGCATAACTGATTTCAAACTGATAGCCAATTAACAGCCTTTTGTTGTCTCCATCAAGTGTGTCAAAGCAGATAAACATCTAAAACATGCAGGTCAGTGTGTCTTGACAACCAAAGTAAGGAAACACTTGTCTAGAGAAATAACTGAAGCTTATTTAAAACACTTTCTTCTAATGCTTTTCCTCAAAATAAAATAATCTCAAATAGAAGTTGTGATTTTTTCAAAACAGTACACAGTGGAATTATGCTACAATGACAAAAAAATAATAATTTATTTGAGGTCTTACACAAATCTTTAGCAGTACAAACTTTGTAATTTTCCACCAAGGTTTCCAAGCAGGTCCAAGACCAGGATTATAACTTTTTTAAGAAAGGTTTGAACCATGTTATCTGTACTGACATTTTCAGATTGCATGGTATGATCTCCACTACTGATACCTACTGTATGCCAGCAGTAAATCACCCCAACAGACTCCCTCTAATGCAATAAAACGTAATAAACTAACACATTGTGGGAACCCATTCTAAAAACGAGGCCGCCTCCTGTAGCTTTGCAGCACTAAATGGTTTTTTAAGCAGCCTTGAAAAGCCAGGAACTAAACTTTTAACTTTTTTACAATGTAGTAATTATTATAGGGAAAATGTTACTTTGCCTTGCTTTGTATAATTATTTACAAATTACAGGCAATAAAAATCTGCTGCCAGCTCAATAAGCTTTTATGAGGTGAAAGCTTTCCCCACCCACAGTGGTTTAAAAATCACTGGAGACCCATTACCTTGTTAAATACCAGCAAGTGGATTGCACCAATGTTTTGACATGTTTTTACAGCACAGGAGAAAACCGAACTTGACATATATGCAAAAATTACACATGAAGTAAAAGTTATTTATTTTCTCTTAATTTTACCTGTTTTTAATGTATATCTTGTAATCACTTATACAAATATATCTATTCCATACCTTTTGTCTGAATTTGACTGCATATATTAAGAATTCTTTATAATGTAAAAAATTAACATCAACTAATATTTATAAATCATGAAGTGATGTTTGCTTTTAACGTTCTTCCATATTTTTCTGTGGCACAAGACAAAAGCTTGGCAAAATCCCATGAAAATAGAAAACCAAAAGAAGACCATCAAGCGAGTCAGGAGAATAATAGAACCATGACGACATAAAACAGGAGGAAGCAACAAGAATTCCTGCTATAGCACTGGGAGAATGAAATACTGGAGCAATAACTAAATGAGCAACAGCTGAGGGGCAGGATGACTAGAGGTGCTGAGATTAATGCTAAAAAACACAGATAAACAACAATCTTAAATCTTAATATCAAGCAGAAAATGTATGCAAATTAAGAGTTGTCCACAAAGGCAGCAGGGATGTGTAATACTAATGCTGATCACCTCATATGTATGCTTTTTTAAAACCTTCATCGTGCATAGTGTTTATAGAAATTAGTTTCTTTTAGATTCCTAGCTCCCTCCATTTACTTTAATTTTTTATCTAAGAAACAAAAAATGCACTCATGTCTGTACTCAAACTTTTCTTTTCATTCTTTTCTACAACATACAACACTATAACATACTCACTTTTTGTTTTCTTCATGAAAACCACTTTGGATTGTATTGTTACTGAAATGTGCAATACAAATTAACTTGCCTTGCTTTTCTTTTTAAATTCAAGTAACCCTGAACTGCAAACAGCATCATCGTGCTCCAGTTGTTTGTGAGAGCAACAACATTGAAAAGAAAATCCATTTAAATTTAGAGTGAATATTTATTGTACAATAAAACCTACTTTCACATCAGATTTATCTTTAGTTTAAAAAATTGGCCAAAATGAGCTGTTTTAATATCCATGCTTAGCTGCTGCATTTGCCTCTGTGGAAACGTTTGATTCACGTTTGCTAAGACTGTGTGCCTACATGCTTTTTTTTTTACGTTTCTGACAGAAAACCACAGGCTGCTTTGACAACATCCTGTTTCTCATTTTCATTATTCCTAAAAGTGAAGGAATAGAAAGACATCGTCTGAGGGGTGCAAAAGATATATAGCCAACAACAGAGCTAACAATCTGATGCATACCTTTCAACCTAACTGTAATGGAAGTGTGGAGAAGGGTGATGCAAACTCTGTGGAAAACAGTGTAACTCATTGCTGAAACGTCTCTGGCACAGCAAGCTGAAAGCAAGAGGGTGCTCTGCAGTCAATCAATGGGTTTTTTTATTTCTAGGAATACAACACACACTCTGTGTTCTTTGATAGTGTGACAGTCCGTGACTTTTTTTCAATTCGTGGCCGTGAGAAGCTCGCAAAGCCAGCAAACAAAAGTGTTGTGGGTCCAAAAACTGTCAGACAGAAATATCGATTGTTTGTTCGCAATGAAAGAACGACCCTAGACAGAGCCAGTGATTACTTTTCTTAGGGAAAACAATAAAAAAAAACTTTATATACATATA
>CAEGAF010108195.1:0-10924 GCA_903067075.1 Micropoecilia bifurca | reverse complement strand
AGATTGTTGACTGAGGTCCAATCTTTCTATCTGCGATGCTCTTCCCTGTTAGGCCATTTTTGTGCAGTGCAATGATGGCTGCATGTGTTTCTTTAGAGATAACCATGGTTCACAGAAGAGAAACAATGATGCCAAGCACCAGCCTCTTTTTAAAGTGTCCAGTGGTGTCAATCTTACTTAATCATGACAGATTGATCTCCAGCTCTGTCCTCATCAACACCCACACCTGTGTTAATGGAGCAATCACTGAAACGATGTTAGCTGGTCATTTAAAGGCTGCAATGAAGTTAAAATGTGTTTTGGGGGATAAAGTTAATTTTCTAGGCAAATACTGACTTTGCAATTAATTGCTGTTAAGCTGATCACTCTTTATAACATTCTGGAGTATATGCAAATTGCCATTATAAACACTGAAGCAGTAGACTTTGTAAAAATTAACATTTGAATCATTCTCAAAACGTTTGGCCATGTCTGTACAAATATACTACATTACAGAAACATAATTATTACAGTTCACGGTTTCCCCTAAGCCCAGTAGTCGGGGTGTTGAGGTGGTCCACTGGCGGTCCACTGTGTATTTGTATTAAAAGATGTTAAGTTGACAGGAAATGTAAAGTATAACTGCGTAATTTATATGTTACGGGAAAAGATCTCCAGTGAAATGGAGCTAATAGCGAAAGTTCAAGCTGGAAGACTCCGCCCTCTCTGTTCGCCCATCGGCGTCATGCTCATCTCCGACCTCAGCACTTTACTTCACCCAGTGCGTCCAATCATCAATCAAGCTCTGCATAAAAGGATCCACACCCAAACCGTCAGCCGTTTCCCATCTGCGTTCAATCCATTCATCTGAATGCCACAGCTTCTCCACAGTTTGCGATTCCCCAGCCTTCTACGTCAGCCTGCTGTCATGAAAGCCGTTTAGCTGTGCTAAACGGCTTTCATGACAGGAATCTTTTGCATCTCAGATGCAAAAGATTCCTCGATCGTGTCAAGTACTGTCTCTTGCCTCTATCATTTCAAGTAACGTCTCCCCTCTCTCTCTCACCTGACTGGGATTTCTCCATCTCCCGCTGTCTTGCCACCTACTTCATGATCCATCTCTGGCAAGCGGACACGTGATCCCACCGTTTACAACCCGCGCCATCTTTCTTTGCCTCAGCGCCTTCCCATCGGTGCCACGCTATGGATCAGCCACACCTACGGCTTCCCTCTCTTCTGCATGGTCACTGTCAGTCTGCTCAGCAACATCTCTCTGGTTTTCCCTCCACTATGCCTGTTTCAAGCTACCAGAGGAAGACGTAGCATTCTCATGTCTCATTCGTGTCTCACATCACTCTGTAACGCAGATTCTTTTAATTAGTTTATCCCCTCCTGAACACGTTGGCTGTATATGTATGCATCAGGTTCTAAGGTTCAAGGACTTTTACCTGAATGATTGACTTAGTTAAAACTTTGTGACCTGTTTCTCCAGAGCTCCGAAACGTAACATGAGTTCTAAGTCTCCCTCACTGGATCTACACCTGTGCGTCAGCAGGTGACCAGCTGCTGTGTATGGCGTATGTTAGAATTCAGGCAGCCATATAGGAATTATTTCTGTATAAATAGCAGACGCATGTGCACTCAACTGCAGAGAGCAGTGCAGCCCATCTTTAATGGGTCGTCATGGTCACCGCACTTATCTATCCGCTTCACATTAGTCATTTGTCACTAGTCAGCGCACTATTGTCATTTGAGCAACAATATAATTTATGCTACCCAGGCCCGGGGGGCAGCATGGGGGGCATCTGGATGCATTGCCGGCTTCCGTCAGTTGTGTCCCCGCTGGTCTGGAAGCTCCATGACTTACCTACGTAGCCAACTCTTTGATATTCCTAAATCGATTTGATACAGTATTTGTCTTCTCCACTTCCCATATCTGTGTCCTCTGTCACTTTGTTCTGCAGTTAAAACTGTTTATCTGCCGTTAACACATCATAATCCGTTTTTCGAACCGCCTACAAACTCAACTTGAGCCCTGAGACGTTTGCACCAGTTGCCAATGGCGCTGGAGCTGCTAGAATCTGACAGTATAATACCTAAGTACTTTGCTCAGTTTTACTTCGGTCATATTTATTGTTTAAACTATATGATCAAATCTAAAAAAAATAAAAAATAATAATAATAAAAAATCCTGATGTAGCGCTGGTGGAACCTGTCAGACCACTTGCCTGCAGGCGGTCACATTGTGAGGAGTTTTTTGTTCGTTGTGCTAGGTGACCAACAACTAAATAAGAAGAGTTGCACTGGTGCTGTGACTCTGTGATTCCTGATCAACTTGATGCTGTTCACCCTCGTTGCTGTGTCATCTACCTACAAGCTACCTCTTCTCTTCAAGACGTGTCAAGACACCTGGGCCACAAGTCTTCCATTTTGAAATAGCAGAGAGGTTCCAACCAAATGTTGAAAATGTGAACAGTCAACCCTTCTGTGGGAGAGGTAGAGGTGTGATGGGTCTCACTTTTCAGTCAGGAGTGGCAGTTGGGTTGAGCCAGACTTGATATAAACTGTTGCATATGCAAGGATGACAAGCACATGACAGAAGCCCACTACCGTTCAGACCACCTTTGCTTCACATGTTTCAGTCCTGACCACACAAGACGGTCTTGTCCAAACAGAGCTGTCCCGACACACAATGTTCAGGGAAACGCATTGTCTAAAATTTAGAGATCACGATGTTGCCATACATTTGCCTCTAAATTTCACATATTTCAGCCACGCTGCACCAAACTCGCTATGATCGATCCTAGACTGCAGTCCAGTATTTGGTGGACTTGGCCTAATTCCTCCACAGCGCCCCCTAGAAATCTTTAAAATATCAGCCCCAAGCCATGTTTTCACCAACAATCATGAAATTTGTTTTCACCCTACATGTGTAGGGTTGTTGTAAATTAATATTTCAGTAATTTAGTACGCTATAGATTATTTTGGGTTTGGGAGAGAGATCTCTCTCTCTCCCAAACCCCTCCCAGTCACCATGAATTCATCAAGGTGGAATAACGTCCACATAGGTCACAGCTGTATCAGACATCTTATCTATCATTACAAACCAGCACTGATCACATTCACATTCTCAATTGGTGACATCGCCCAACTCTTTCAACAGTAACTGTGATGCTTTCTTTTAAGCCCTGGCCCTATAATGAAGAACAGCTCTCAGTGATAGCCAGCTCTCAAAGCTGAAATGTGACCAGCCCATCACTAAGTTCTACCAAAATCTGAGAACAATCGGACAGATTTACTGGATTTACTAATTAAAAATGAATCTGGCTGGGGCAGACTAGAGGCAGACTAGAGGCAGACTAGCAGAAAAGCACATTTTGAGCCGAAACGTTTATGACTGATCCATCACTACACCACAATTCCATTCCAGCCCACTTACTGATCCAGGGTTCTTTTGTAGTTCTGGCTTATGTTGACTCTCTGTATTTGCAGAAACTCCAAGAAGTTGCTTTTCCTCAGAAGGAGGCGCTGAAAAAACGTCTTCAAGAGAAATACAGCAAAGAGCACTCAGAGTACCTCAGGGCGCAGGTGTGTATGTGGTCCAATCAGATTGCATCAAGCTTTAAAAGGGGCAGTATTGTGTGTTTTCCAGGCATATATTGCTTTTGCATAATTCTTCCCCTTTAAATTAAGTGTTAATCTTATTAATCAGATAAGGTAACTAGTTTTGATCATAGTTGTCCCCAGACATCTGTCAGTTTTTCCACATCTCTCTATTGATTATAGATTATGATTTATTGAGTCAATGATTAGTGACATGCGCCCCCTGCCATGAGGCAAGAAAACTGCCTGCCTCATCTCCAATCTGTTCTCTTAATTTTCTGATCACTCCTCAGAACACGAAACACATTACACACACACTTGGTGACAAAAACACAGTACATTATACATACAGTATAAATAAGCAAAATTATGTAAAATCAGTTTATATATTAAATGTTTTAACAATTTTATTGGTGGCATACAGAGAGGAATATGTTTGTGTCGAATGGCAGCCAGCGCAGTTAGAGAGAGGTTGGTAATCCCAGGTGAGGCTGAGCTTCTGAGCATTTGAATGGGAAATTGTGAAAATTCAGCAATTTTGAAGAAAAAAAATCAAAATTGGTTAATTGAAAAATAAATACTTTAAAGTGCAAACCAAAGGGTGAAAATAGCAATCTAAATTATCTTATCATTGTATATTATTTTTCCACGATGACAGGCCTCCCCTGACCGCATGTCACTGGGTATGATTGTGGGTAATTCCCTCTACATGGAGAGTAAATGTGATCTGTTGATCAGTGATGGTGATCAGATAAGAGTTGCATCTATTGGTTTATTGGATCAATAATGGATCTTCTGTGCCTGTAATCATAAAACTATGCATAAGTAAGGAGGAGACTTCTACTACCTGCATTCACAGCACACCTGTCTGATCCAATTGTTTCTTCAGGGCCAGGCCATGGTGGTGGATGGGTGTGGTCAGCACCTGCAGCAGCTGTCTTTGTTGGACGAGGACAGGCATCGCCTCTTGCTGCTGGAGGAGGAGAAGCAGCGAGTAGCAGCACTGCAACGAATGCAGATAGAGTCAGAACAGTTTCGCTACTTTGAAGATCAGCTGAGGCGTCAGGAGCTGGCTAATACGAGAGGAGAGGAGACAGCGCTGAAGGTGCTGCATCACTAGATTTCCCTATTATACGCCATAGTGAAGTAATGTCTCGTACTCTGAAACACATTCTTGTACTCTTTAGTCTTAAGTACTGTATAGTTTTTTTTTTAACAACGTATAATTCTCTGCAATATATACAGTATTTAGTACTCTATTATATTGTAGCTGCATTGTAATATGTGTAATGCTTTTCTTTTGTTTAGTACTATGAAATACCACCTGGTATTTTGTTGTACCCATTAGTATTGTTTAGTACTCAGTAGAGTACTACTGTGTAGTACTTAGTAATAATCTAAGATAATTATCCTGTGGTAATCTAGTACTCTGTGTAGTGTTCTCTAGTACTGCACAGTACCTTTTTAGAAATGAAAAATATATTGCAGTAGTTTAGTAATACACAATTCTCTGTAGTACTATGTGTTGTACCCTTTGTAATATTCTGAGTGGTACTTTGTAGGGGTCTGTGTGGTAATGTATTCTACTATGTATCTGTAGTACATAGTGATGCTGTATGTGGTTTCCTGCAGTTGCAGACCAAAGTGCCTCAGGTCCCAGCTGGGTGCTGTTTGTCTAAGCAGCCGATCAAAAGCAGTGTATATTCTCAGATTGTAGATCCAAACAGAAACAGGCCTGTGACTGTGACCCAACCAGTTGCCGCGTTAGCAGGAATACACAGTGAGTACACACAGCTGCACATGGTTTTTCTGCTCACACTGCTAATTCAATCTGTCTGAAACCAAGCTGGGTCAGACTCGGAGGGAGTTCTCAAACCTTTGGAGTTTGTTCCTCAGGAATCGCCGTGCAAATCTTAAACATGTTATCATAAACAGAGCTTTAAGGCTTCAGTGTGAGTTGTTTTCATCTGTGCAGATCAGAGGGTGGAGGGTCTGCGGCGGGTGGTGATTCCCAGAGATCTGACATATCGGTTCCTCCTGCTGGCTGACTCCAATACGGCCAGAGGAATAGAAACCTGCGGTGTCCTCTGTGGACGGCTGGTGAGTTTTTGGGTAGAAAGAAAAAAATGTTCCTCGACAAAGTAAGAAAACAAAACCTGAAAATGTTCTCTCTAAATGTGTGTTTCTCTCAGACCCATAACGAATTTGTGCTGACTCATGTGGTGATCCCAAAACAATCAGCTGGACCGGATTTCTGTGACATGGAGAATGTGGAGGAACTGTTTGGATTCCAGGACCAACAGAACCTCCTGACAGTGGGGTGGATTCATGTATGATGACACATTAATAAGGCACTTTCTGACGTATTTAGTTATTCTGTTCTTATTAACCATAGGTTCTTATACAAAGCACTATGTGTCCTCGCACAGCCCACACCCACTCAGCCCTGACTTTTAAAAGGATCTGTTTTTCTCTCTGCTTCCGCTTCATTTGCATCAGCTTGTATTACTCTGGCAACAGCACATGTAGTCCAGCAAGAGATGAGAGGAGTGAGAGTGGGCCAGAGATAGGAACAAAGGCATAGTAGCGTCTTTCTGCAATTGTATAAAAGGATCCAAAGTCAGTGATTTATAGTTTTCAGTTATTATTTGATGCATTTTAATTATTAATCTGTGTTTTATGTGAGTGTTGATTGGTGGGATTGATTGGTAGTATCACAAAGAAACTGGCGAGTTAACCCTGGTAAAAAAAAGTATACTTTTAGTATACTACATTTTAACATACTTTAGTATACTTTTATCGATGTACTTCAACTGTACTATTTTGGAACAACTTATTTTGTACTTGGTATACTTTAGTAGTATTTAAATTGTTTAACATTACAACTAATAGTATACTTTAGTATACTACACGTATTTTTTGAAACAACTTCAACTATACTTAGTGTACTTAAAGTATACTTTTTAAATATACTTTTTAAATAGTGGTATCAAAACATTCAACTTGATCACGAGAACGAAGCTATTACTTTTAGTGGGATTCTGAGTTAGAATGATTACATAAATTGAGAAAAATCTTTCTTTCTGAAACACACACAGCACAATGGGATGTCTGGCTCCAAAACTCTTTTTAACTCCCCCTCACAGGAACAAATATCGGCCTATTGATCTCAAAATCGGTCATGACACACATACACATGCCTGCTCCCGTAAAATGTTTTCAAAATGTTGTTAGAGCTTATGGTTTTTTGTCAGTGTCCTTGAGACAGACGCTGGGTGTCACAAAAGTATAGAAACTCTGTCTCCAGCATCCTGTCTGACAGAGAGCCAGTCCAGGTGCAGATAATTAATTACCATAGCAACGGGTCCCAGACAGAGGCAGTGAGTAGTCTCACAAACAAGCGCAAAGACAGGGCTCACAATCCATTGTGGGAAGAATAAATATTTTCTGTCTGTTCATATTTTGCTTACATAAAATTATTATTTCTCCAAATTTTTGAGTGTGAATTAAAATCGTAAGTATGAAGGTTGAAAAATTTCAAGAGATAAACAATTACCCACCCACTTTTTTTATTTTGGACCGTGAGTAAGAAATCCATGTGCAAAGCTTATACTCGTCAGTCTCAGACTGAATTGCATTGTGCATAATGTTCTGCTATTTTATTATTACAGTGAACCAGATCAGCCATACCACTAAAGTGATGGCCCTGGCTAAAGCTTCAGTTATTACACTTAGTGATGAACCATGTCAGCACGTCAGTATTGTACAGATGTACTCCTAGGCAAGTCAAACTGTGCAATATATAGCTATGGTACTGGGTAAAAAGCAACGGGTTCACTTCTGCAGGCCCCATTTAAATTTCTTAAGGAATTAAAAAGAAAGTTTATTTATTTTTCTTCTGTCATCGTTAATGCAGCTTGTATTGCTGCGTGAACCCCCACAAAAGTGGTATCAAAACGTTCAGCATGATCCCGAGAAGGGAGCTATTACTGTTAGTGGGATTCAGAGTTAAAATGACAATATAAATTGAGAAAAAAGAGCAAAAAAACGAGGCCCAGTGTCTGACAGAGACAGGAATCTTTCTCTCTGAAACACACACACAGCACTGTGGATTTCTGACTCCAAAGCTCTTTTTAACTCACCGTCATGGGCACAAATTAAAAATTATTGATCTCAAAGTCGGTCATGACATAGATACACATGCCAGCGCCCGTAAAATGTTTATGGCCCAACTCATTTCAGTCACTAACTTTGCAGTAATATTTCCAGCTCACTGAGAAATTGTTATTAAGGTGTTCCAGCTCTCTCTTGTCAAAAATCAGAGCATAGCCAGGTCAATGTCCTCACTCTGCTCAGGGACAGAGGCTTTGTGTCAATAGGGTTTAAAATTGTTTAGTCAAAGCAGAGGACATTTCATCTTCTCTTAGCTGTTGGTTTCATTGTGTAACCTTTGTGGCATTTGAAGATATTGTGGTTCTGTTGTTTCTCTGTCCTCTGACTTGTGTTGTAGTCTCTGTCACTAATAAATGACCTGTGCACTCAGACACATCCCTCGCAGACTGCATTCCTGTCCAGTGTGGACCTCCACACTCACTGTTCCTACCAGCTGATGCTTCCGGAGGCACTGGCCATCGTTTGTGCTCCTAAACACAATGAGTATGTGTATGCTAACTCTTAGGACTTCGTTTCCTATGATACTTTTTAGCCTCCTCACTTACCCTAGTTGTGTATTTCAGTATGGGTGTGTTCAGACTCACTGGTGCAGGCATGTTGGAAGTTTCTGGATGCAGACAAAAAGGTTTCCATCCCCACTCCAAGGAATCTCCTCTGTTCACGGTGAGAGACTCTTCTTGTTCCCATCTTGTTACATATGCTAAATATTTTCGTCCTATGTCTCAGTAATAGGAGCCTATATTTCACGGGTTCCTTATTGCAGTCCTCCACAGCTACTACTAACCTGCAACTTTTAGTTGCATTCTTGTTCCAGCATTCTTCTTACCTGTCTCACCAGAGGCCAGGATAGTAGCTCTTGAGGATTGTACTTGTGTACTTTTGTTTGTCAGTTCATTGTTCATAGATTTATTAGTGCAGAAAAATTATTCAGTTTTTTTTTCAGTAACAAAAAGTTACTCAAGTAAATGTACAACCCACTTTTGAACATGAATATTAACGATGACGAGGATCGGTCTCCAAATCTGAGGCCATCGTTTTGAGCTGGAAAAGGGTGCCCTCTCCAGGTCATAGTCCAAGAGGAGGAGTTTTAAGTTTCTTAGCCTGTTGTAGTGAAGAGAGAGTAGAGTCAAATTGCAAAAGCTCTCAATTTAGCGACCAATCTATGTTCCTACCTTCATCCATAGGCATGAGTTTGGATCTTGACTGAAAGAATGAGATGAATACAAGTCAACAAAATGAGTTTTCTCTGCAGGGTGCCTGAGCTCTCCATTAGAAATAAGATTTCTCACCCCAGTTTCTAACCTTATCTCTGAGTGCACTTGCTGGTGCCATCGGTTAGCCGTAGGGACTTAGGCCCTTTTTACATGACAACAATTTCTGGTGAAAACAGAAGAGTTTCGTTGTCTTTGCACTGCACATTTACACAAAAATAGTGAATGTTTTCTCTAACAACACCACAGTTTGGCTTCGGCGAAGTTGTCTCACTTTCTTCACTTTTTTGCAACTACCCACTCGTCAGACACACAAACACACATACATTGTGTGTGTTCCCCCAGATACTGTGGGAACAGTATCTGACGGGGAAATGCCAATCCACATAACGACTTTCAGGTAGAACTTTTTTTTTAACGCATGCGCACTTAGTTCCAAAGTACCTAGCACCAACTAGTGGCGTGGTGAGGGCATTACACCTTCTCAATGTGTACCGTTACTGTGTAAACAAAGATGAATGTCTTCATGTAACGTGGTTAATAGAAATGGAACAAAATTTCCATTCTCATTGGATCATTGTCATGTAAAAAGGGCCTTAGAGTAGATCTACCGCTTCTCCATGCCAAGAGAAGCCAGTTGAGATGGCTAGGGCACCTGTTAGGATACACATGAACTCCTCCTTCAGGTGCTTCAGGCATGTCCCACCAAGAGGAAACCTAGAGAAGTCTTAGTCTCTCCAAGATACACTGGAGAGGCCAATTGGTGGGGGAGAGAGAAGTCTGAGCCTCCCTACTTAGGCCGTGACATTTGTAAGCCAATCCCAGATAAGTGGAAGAAAATGGATGGATGAATTTATATCTGTGCACATTTTCAAATCCGTTTTAATCTAAGTAGATTTAATGGAGCTTGACTCACCTGCTGCCTTTCATAACTCTGGCCCCTCTGGTCTCCTCAGGTCTGTAAGCACGTGGTGGTCAGGGACTACAAGCTCAACCTGTTGGACCTCAGATGACAGAAGGAAAGCACTGTCCTTCTGTTTACTGCCATGCTTTTGTGCTAAAGAGGAAGCTGCAAACTCATTGCCTCAGCATTTGTGTGAACCTATCAGCTGCTCTCACA
This sequence comes from Micropoecilia bifurca, assembly GCA_903067075.1. Lineage (NCBI taxonomy): Eukaryota > Metazoa > Chordata > Actinopteri > Cyprinodontiformes > Poeciliidae > Micropoecilia > Micropoecilia bifurca. The sequence goes on along the minus strand of CAEGAF010108195.1, from coordinate 838 downwards.
GTGGCACATCTGTTTTTCTGCTTCTTGTATGTGATGCAGTAGACTGGGTTTTCTGTACCTAAAAAACATCAGAAGTCATCAGAAGATTGAGTGCCTTCACATTGACATGTACAGTACAAATTATACTGCAACCCAATGGACTTTATATGAACATATATTTCCAGAATCTGCTGTGAAGTGTTATTTTTTTTACTCGTGTTTTAAACAAAACAAATGGGATTTTCTTTATAGTGATGTTAGAAAAACACCAAAACCTTTTGAAAATACTATGTGTTTTGTTTTTTACTCTTCATTTTATGATCCTCTGAAAAGCTCAGTAACCTGCAGCCGATCTGTTCAGACTTTGAGACATGAGAACAGTCAAATTCATAAGTGAAGATTATAGTCAGTCTTTTGTGTTCATGGTTTTACCTCAAATTAACAGGCTAGCTGCATTTGCATTAGACCCCATACAGTTCTGCCTGACAGGCTGCTGAGTTTATGCCTGAAAACGGTACTCAGGGTTTTAACAATGCTGTACATGCTGCCGACTGGAGCTTTCTGAATGACTCAGCTGATCCAGTTAGTGTTCTGAAAGAATAAACATAGTTCATTCTTGATATTGCAAAGTCAAAATGAGGCCCTAATGTTTCAATTTGTCACCATAGAAACATCAAGTCTCAGGTTTTTTTGAGCTATGGTCTCAAACTTTTGATTAGCTAAAAAAAAAATCATGTTTGAGTGTAAATGCAGTTTTCAATTAATTCCCCGCTCAAACGTTTTTGTCTCTTTTAACATTGTGAAGCTCTACTTAGAACCTTCTTAAGATCCAATAGTGCAAAATGCAAATTCTTGCAGT